>JAGFPH010000065.1:1128683-1147049 GCA_018207615.1 Philaenus spumarius
ATTTAATAGGGGTGTACCAGAACATAATATTTATTATGTGTGTACTATAACGTAGTATTTAATAGGGGTGTACCAGAACATAATATTTAATAGGGTTATACCAGAACATACAGTGTTACTGAAATACAAAATCATTGTTTACATGTACAATTTGTCCGACAACTATTTGTAATGACCAATGGTAAATTTTTATATCTCAACAAAGTATTTCTTTACAGCCAGTAAGTATTCATGTTGACGATAACTGCAGACTGCAGACATTTCCTTGTGCGGTAACTTTACATACTTCTGGCATGGTGTCATTTCCATAATCAATAACTATCCACGTTTCATATCACGTAAAGCAAGTGCCTAAGCTTCACGTTTGTTTTTATTCTTCGCTCAGTTTTTTCTCTTCCGAGCTTTTCTTTTCATTTCCGAGCTGGTTTCCTAAGAAAATGATTTGAAAATACAAAAGATAACAAAATATACTAAATTTGTCTTTTCTTTTATGAATTTATGTTAAAAATGATTTATGTTAACTCATGTTAATTTGTATTAAGCCTATGTGATCATAGTTCACTTTCATTTTGAAGGGTATATCCAATTTATTAATAGAATTGGTTTCTTTAAATTGACAACAAAATGTATATTCTAGCTTTAAAAATGTTTAGTTCTTAGCAGGGGCGGACCCATGGGGCAACCACCCAGGGCCCCGCATCCTGGGGGCTCCAAGCAATAGAAAAATTAAACAAATGACTTATACATTACAGATGAATTTATAGTTTATATTAAAGATTTCCTGTGAGGCCCCTGATATATACAAATATTAAATAATATAATTATAAACTACAGTCGAATTTGGATTAAATGCTAAAGCCTAACACTTATTAAAACCTAAAACTGTAGCTTTAATATAGCACGTATAATAACACAAGTTTTGAACAAGTAGGCCTATTTACTCTATAATGCTACCTCAATTTGTGTAAAGTTTATCCTATTACATTAAATAAGCAATTCTTGTATCTATCTTTGTATCTGTCCCGGATACAAAACGGCTCTAACGATTTTAATGGAAATTTGCATACAGGGGTTATTTGACGTCAGGAATTGAATGCGCTAGGTCTTATGTCTTCAAAAACGCGCATAAAGTCTGAAAAATGAGCATAAAATTTAAAATCTGAACTTCTTTTTATACCACCTTTCAAGTCACTTAGAAGGCGAATGGGTACAGCTTCTTTTTATATCTCCTTCAAAGTCACTAAATATTCGAATAGATACATTATAGATACAATCCAGATGTTAAAAATACTGAACGATGCTCGTTCACCCAGGTACAAACGAGCCAAAGATTAGTGAGAGCCTTTAGAGAGTTTTCCAACTGCGAGCGAAGCGAAGCAGCCATCTGAGGCCGCAGGCCGAGGCAGGGTTGGGACGCGAAGCGTCTAGGGGTCCCTAGTTTAAATTTAAACATTAAAACATTTCTTGAATTCTTTAACACATTTAATTTGGTTATTTTCTTTTTACCTAATTGTTTAATATTTTTAAGAAATTGATTGTGATAAAAATAAATTACTATTAGTTTTATATTTACTGTATACCTATTTGCTTTTGAAAAAAATAAATTTTAAAAATCTGTACTGAAAAGCAAAATTATAGGCTGAATACTGAGTTTGTAAGAAAGTTTATAACGCTTAAATTGCATAAAATGCTGCCCTTCCTCCTGAAGGGGCTCTAACCCCCGAACCCTCTGGTAGTCTCACGCTATAACCAAGGAGGGCCCCTCAATATCGTATCTCCCAGAGCCCTGAAAGTCAAGATACTACACTCGTCATAAGGATTTGATAATTTTTGTGAAATAGTCTCATGATCTGTAGACGGTTCTATAACGTAGGCCCTAGTGCCGGTTGTCGGATTTGTTTTGTAACGACTAAAAAAAGCATCGAGAGTACCAAATTTGGAACAAAACCGGTCGTAAAATTCGACAATTAGATTGCGAACACATATTTATACATATAACATTTTTAATGACACCCCAAATCGTGCTCAGGGGACTATGATCGGCTCATTGACGACCTTAGGTCTAACCATAAGAGAGACTAAAAAAACTCATCTATAATAAAATTCGTTAATAACACAATGTAGTTTGAACTTTAGCAATAACCTTGCACTGCACTGAATGCATGAAACCTAAACATTATAAGAAATTGTGAAAGTTATGTAATATTTAACTGTATGCGATGCGTGTGTAAATGCGTAAAATGTACTTTAATTTTTGTTATGTAAAATGTAAGTGTTATGTGTGATTCGGGTCAGCGAGGGACGCCGTAACCCTCTTAAAAATGCAAATTGTCTTCACCCTCTGCTCGTTTGTAGAATGCAAATTTTTAACAAACGCCTTTTTGGATAGTTCAGAACCCCTTTCCTATGCGCGACACGTTCGCACTGACGATGACAGTGAAATACAAAGACGAGATTTAGATAATTGAGTTGCAGTTGGACAAAACAGCATAAACGAATTAAAAACAACTTATGGTTTTAAAGAATTAGTTTTTCAGTTCCTTTAAATTATTAAGGATAATTCGATCGCGCAGTTGAACCGTAGACGTGAGTTGATCGAACTTAGAAAATAAAGTTTATATGTTTTAGGGTTTTAAGGCTCGGCTCCCTAAATTCAAAACGGCGAAGCTGGGTACCAATTTCAATGTTAAATAACCTAAACATACCTTCACTACTATTAATCATATTTTTGTGTTATTTTTGTCAAAAAACGAAAGCTGTATTTTTTTCTTAAAGTAAAATAGATTGTACGTGTTGATTGCTAAGGTTTATTTGCAATATATCTGTTTTTGCAACTGAGTAAGAAATTAATAAAATTTACTATTTTTTACTATTTATATCATACGTTTCTGAAAATAATAAAACAGTTTTTGAAAATGTATTCAGCAATCAACAACCGGACATGATAGTATTTCAAAATCAAACCAAATTTTTAAATTTATTCCACGAATTAACGGGAAAAATTACGTATTCTGTAGCATTGCTCTTATGAGAATCAGATTCAATATGGCGGACAGGGTAGCCTCCCTTTAACCAACTATTCGGGAAATTGGTCTACTCATGAAGGCGCTCAATGTATGCCTGCGTGTTCGAAATATCTTAGTAGAATTTGTTTGCACCTAAGTCTACAGCCCCGGCTCACTCCCTGCTCCGTCCCATTCCGACCTTGCTATCTCTGATCAGAATCTGCTTCCTCGGTGAAAGCTCCACGTGGGTTTTAACAGGATACATTTACGGTAGTTTAAGTATAGATCAATTTTTTGGCACCAGACGGTTTATGACGTCTTTAAAAAAAATCTTTAGTAAAATCTCATGTATTTATTTTTTTAATAAATTCCCCTAAAAAGCTTTATTCTAATACGAAAATTAAAAAAAGTTTTCCTTCCGGTAAAAAATGCTCTTCCGGTGTTGGATTTCATTGCTAACGAACTCGCCCCATTGATTTAGAAAACCAGCGTGTGTACCAAATTTGAACCAAATCGAACGAAAAATGAGGCCGTTAGAGTGCGAACACATGTATATACAAATATGTATAACTTTGATCGTCATTTTATCATGAATATCATTGTAAGTCACTGCCATAGCTAATCTTTCCTATGCTGGAAATTTGCTAATAAAATATATTGGGACATTTTTGAGTCATAAGGATTTACTAATTTTTGTAAAATAGTCTCGTGACTTCCCTTTTAGTTTTTTCTGTATAAATATAGGCCCTATTGAAAATGTTCACATCTTACTTACGAAAATACACAAACGCATGCATACTACTTGCATTGTATAGGCTATTTCAATCATTCGCCCGTTCATTTATTTAACCAAACAAACAGGTTAGGTTGATATTTCAAGTGTTTGCCTTTCTGTTATTCAACAATACAACACAATATTACACTTTTTCACTGCCAAAGAGAATAGATGAACACAAAGCCGTCCCAACCTGTCGCCATTGAGTGCTTTCCATTGTAGAAAGCGGCATTCGGTAAACAATGGCTTTAAATAATTCAGCGCAATTGAAATCAATACTTAGGGTCCGGTCGCTAACAATAACTTTTTGATTGCGTCAACCCTTTTGAGTTTAGTGAAATATTAAACAGATTGCTACCCCCACCCCCCTCCTCCTTTCATCCAATACACTCCAGATGCAGTCTAAGCCAAGTGTCTAGGGACCGGAAAGTACGTGTGAATGTATACAACCACTAGGTTCCAGACTTATCCTACATAACTTAGATAATGCTGTGTACTGTTATAAACTTTACATCTTTAGTGGTAAAGTACACTAATTGAACAAAATGAGCCATTGCAATGCATCTTACGGTGAGACTTATACAGGGTGTTTCGCGAGAGGTTGGCCCAACTCAGGAAATGTTAGGGGACCCCAAAAAGTATGAACATAGGTCCGGAAAAGTTTCTTTTTTTTTACAACATAATTCATATCTATAGAAATGATTCACCAATTAAGTTCAATTAACAAACTTTGAGTTTGACGAGTGAGAAGGAATTATTTTAAAATAATAACAATACACCAATTCTCACACACATACGTTTAATGATCAAACGCGTTTCAACCACAAAGTCGTCATCCTCAGTGATACAAGAGCTACAACTAAAAACTTATAACTCTTTTATATTATAAAAACTTGAGTTATAAGTTTTTAGTTGTAGCTCATGTATCACTGAGGATGACGACTTTGACGTTGAAACTCATTTGATCATTAAACGTATGTGTGTGAGTATTGGATTGTTATTATTATTTTAAAACAATTAAGTTCAAATTTAACAAAGTTTGCAAAGTTTAACTTAACCATAATGATATATTTTAAGGAAAATAAGCGATTATATCCAGATCATGCGTTTCAAAATGGCGTCTGTTTGAAAATTTCAAACCCCAAAACCGTAAATTTTAACAAAACGATCGGATTAAGGATAATAGTTAAGTTAAAGATAATAACATCATACCCACAATATTGTGATATTTACTATTTTGTTTATATAGGATGCCGGGTTGAAAAAACCAAGTATTACACATAACTTTGTAACGGCCGAGATGCGAATCGAAGTGAAGCAGTCGATAATAAGAGGCAGCAAGGTCTATGTGCAAACTCGCAAAACTAGAGGAATGCAGCAGCGAGTGAGCCGGGGCTGGAGGCCTAGGTGAAAACAAATTCTAATATATTTCGTACACGCAGCCGCTATTTAGCTCCTTCGTAAGTAGACCAATTTCCTAAATAGTCGGTTGAAACCCCTAAAACATATAAACTTAATTTTGGTAATTCACTCGACTCACGTCAGCTGTTCGAATTGTTTATCTTCCAATGATATTTAAGTTATAATTATTCCTGAAGATTAATTAGGTCTGATTAATTTAACAATCTCAAAACATTACGTATTGCAAAACACGATTCAGACCATTCCCATAAGTTGTTCTTATCACAAAACTTTACAAGATATATTCTAAACGTTTCCTACATTTTGTTGTAGGTAACTCACGTCTGCAGCACAGGAGTGCGTTAGCGGAGTTAAGTTTAAGGCACCTCAGTTTATTAACTTTCACAAAATAACATATAATCGAAATCACAAGGTAAGAAGGTAAATGTTCTGAAATAATATAAACTACTAGAGAGACCTGCACCCCTACTCGCTTCGCTCACCAATCCCCGCGGTGACTCGCAATGAAACAAATGCAAACAGATTATTGTAAACTATGATATTTTCTCTGGATTGACGATCGATTAGGACAGAGATTTCATCTATATATATAAAATTCAATGTATGTCCGTCTGTTTGTCTGTTTGTATGTTTGTCCTTTATGCGTTACCAAACCGTCCATAAGATTGCTTTGAAATTTTGCATAGTAACACAGGTTAACCCTGGGAAGGTTTTAGGCCATTTACCGAAGTCCTAGGACATTAGGGCTACGCCCCAGTGGCCCTCAAAGTTTCAATGTTAATCTTATGGAAGGTCAATCTTAAGGAAGAAGAAGAAAGATTTTCAAAAAACAGCTGTTCGTATGAAAAGCTTAAAACAGCTGATTTTGATCAACAGCTGATTTTGATCAACAACTGATTTGGATCAAAAACTGAATATAATTTTAGGTTAGGTAAATCAAGTGATAGCGAAGCATTGCCGGGTCCACTAGTACTTTTATAAAGAAAAGAGGAAATTTTCAAGTTATAAAATATGACCAAAATGTGATTAGGTCCGGTAGTATTTCAAACTGTTCAAATAGGCCCTGTGAAGAATAAAGTTGATATAATTTTAATATTGATAAGTGTACCAATTAATAACGATACAGTAAGCCTTTTCCTTTGCTTGCGTTTCAATGGCCTAACCTAAAATAACCGTTGACTTGTGAAGAATAATTATTATCTGATTCTAAATTTGCCAATGGTAGTAATCAAGAAACATGTGTTGATTCTGTATAGGCCTAATATAAAATTAAGCTAAGGTTAAGCTTTTGTTCCAAATCAACTGTTTTATTTGCAGTAGATAACAACAGATGTTCGAATTATAAATACAGTAAGCCTTTTTCGTTTAAATATGTCAAGTGAGAGAGATATCGAAAGAGACACGACCATCTCCAATAATTCCAATTGCGGCATGCGTTGTAATTTTACCATTAATAATTGAATAATCAACATTTCAAACAAGTTTTGATACATCCAAATAAGGGAAACAATATAATATTAAACACCAACAGATGTTTGATTTGCGTATAATTATTAGTCTATTATTCACATTAACAGAGTTTTTAGGTTAAGTTAAGGAAATAAAAACAAACAAATAAAAATCAAAGAAATATTCTTACTGTATTGTAATTCAATTCAAACATCTGTTGTTACATATTAGAAATAAAACAGCTGATTTGTATAACAAACTTGGGTCATTATTAACTGATTCTAAATTTGCGATGGTTGCTTTGGTAATAATGTTTTGCTTAAATATATGCCTAACCTAAATGTATGTTGTTTTGAATCCAAATCAGTTATTTTATTTACAGCCATTTCATTTACATTTTGTTTGTGTTTGCTTTTGATTTGTTAACCTAATCTAAAAAATTTAATGATTGTAAAAAATAAAAAAATAATAATTCTAAATTTGCTAAGTTGGTTGCTAAGTTAATGAATGAAAACAAACATATGCTGCTAAGCTTTTAACCGAACAAACGTTTTATCTGAATTTTTACTACTCATTCAGTCAGGATAAACAAGTAACACTCTTTCGAAACTGATAACGTAATAGTTACAATTTGCATTGATACTAAATGCTGCTGACATTGTATTTTAACTAATCAAGTAATCGACTTTTTTAAACTTTCAAAGTTACATAAAGTTGAACTTGCCTAATTAGTTCCTTAGCAAGCTAATTATTAATCTATCGAGTTAAAGTCTTTTAATCAAAGTGGGTTCTTTGAAAGCCATTCAGAGCATCAAAACAAACTAGTTAATCTAATCCAAGTTTGTATCCTCAAGAGTCTGCTGACCTATTTTTGTTTTCTCCTTTAGCTCTAATGTGTGTTCAAATTAATATGGAATCTGTCGGCACATATTGATTATGAGAAAACGTAAGTATAATCTATTAAAATACTTTACAGCGGTTAAGGCGATGATAACCACCCAGGTTTTTCGCCTTAAAAAAAAATTATAGCAGTTAAAAAGGTATGTGTATATTTTATTACAAGTATTTCGGAGTTTAAAATTTCAAAACTGTAATAATTTCTGATCTGAATACATAAAACAATTTACCGTAGAGTAAAGTAATATTTAATTTGAATGTAATTATTACAAACACACTGAAAATTACATTAGTGAATTGTACTCTCGGCTTAATCCAAGTTTAATGAATTCATTGTCCGACGGCGAGTAAATATAAAACAACAAATAAATCAAAACACACAGCTGTGCGAACAGAATGCAATTAAATTAATTATTATAAACGGAAAACAAACGAAAATTAAATTTAAATGAACATTAAAATTCATTCTACTATAAACTTGACATTCTGTATTTTGCATCAGAGTGAAAACGATTTTTAAAATAGGATTCATAATTTGAAGAACTTTTATCCTACATTAGTGAGATATCTGACTATGGAGAATAAACTAAGTTATTCCGTTCAACTGGCTTCAATACACTTGTATATACAGAGTGTCCCCGAACTCTCAGGACACCTTTTGTGGATATGTTCCTGGGATCCAGACAAACATATTATATCACAATATAAACATGGGTCTACGGTGCTTATTTTGTTGTCTGTCTGTATGTGTTTTTTACAAAATACTTAATATTTTTGGAAGTAGAAAAGATATCTCAAACTTTGTATACCCGGTACCTATTTGTTGCATAACCTTTTATCACTGTACGAAAAATTAGAGCATTATTTTAAATATTTTCAAAATTACAGCCGTTTATAATTTTTAATGTCAAATAACTCAAAAACCGCTAACTTTACAAAAAAATGACAAGAGAAAAAAGTTTACTTTTTTAATGGCAAACACAATGGTTTTTATATTTTGTCTGTAGCTCAAAGGATAACAGAGATATTGACCAAAAAAAGGAAATATGTATTTTTTGGTAGTTGTCAACAATACCCAGAATTACTCTAGAAACAAAATATTTTAAAGTTATTAGGAACTAAACTAATAAGTTATTTGCATAATGTTCCGACCACTTTTTGAGCTGATTCCACTAGCAAAAAATAATAAAAATGCTGAGTTGAGCGAATTTCCAAAATTAAGTTTGTTTGTTTTAGGATTTCAACCTAATATTTGAGAAATTGGTCTGCTCACGAAGACTTTGAATAGCTACCTACGTGCAGAATATGTTTGCACCTCATCCTCCAACCCCTGCTTCCGCGCTGCTTCATTCCGCTCGCAGCGGAAAACTCGCTTTGCCACCTTGCGGGGCTAGGCTTTTGGAATTCTTTGCTTCGCTCGGAGAGGACAAATTCACTTCGAGAGTTTGCATCCAGAAGCCGCTTCGTAGCAAAATCCCTTCGGTGCATTTGAACCGAGTACTTGTATGGTATTTTACGTTTTGATCGAATCCTCGCTGGATCCAGACGAGCTATAAGGTCGTGTAAAAAAACAAATGTGCTGAATAATCTCATATATTTATTTATTTAGATAGGGCCTCAAAAAAGTTCCATTCTTTTGCCCGTACACAAAATTATTATTATTAGCAGTCAAAAAACGTGCTTCTGGTTGTTGGATTTTGTTGGAACGAACTCGTCTGAGCCACTTAGAGAAGCAATGTGCGTACCGAATTAGAACCTAATAGAAGGTAAAATACGGCCATTTTTGTGCGAACACATATAAACATATATTAATATAATTTTTAATCACACTCCAAAACGTGTTCTGGGGTCTATGATCGGTGCTCATTGACTATTCCCGACCTTAGGTCTCACCGTAAGGCTCTCTACAATAACTCATATTTCCTATGGAAATTCGCTAAAAACAACAACATGAGGATAAACAAGTTTTAGTTTAGTATTCATATGGGAAACATAACTATTATAGAGTAACTAACATGGTATTGACTTTTTTTTTTCATATACATAATAATCATCTTCAAAGTACTGTACAAAATTTTCTTTTAATATTAACAATATTCCTTAATTCTGAATCTAAAAATAGTTATATTTACTTAATGATCGCAATAATGCACTGATGACAACCATGGGGTTTATAGTTCTATAGTAAGCCCACGTGAAAAATCACTGCCAGATTAATTAGATACATATCAGAAAGAAATACATCATTTAAAAACAATAGAATTTATCATGGCCAACCTAACTATGCTGTTAAACCTAACTATGGGATTTTTAACTCCATAAATGTGTACAATAATTAATTTATAAATCCAGTATTACTAATTATTGTAGGCCTATTTGTTAAAATTTGTTATTTACATAATATATTATGATATTATATCAAGAAAGATACAAAATTATTTTTCAATTGCTTTTTATTTCATGTTGATATATCAAATGATTTAGAACTTATTAATATTATAATAAATATATTAATAATCGAATATATTATACGAAGATGTACGAATTTTTCCGAAGTTAAACGAATGGGTACCTTATTTAAATTATAATTGTATATAATATAGAGGTATATTCTAAACGTGTCCTACATTTTGTTGTAACTCACCCGCAGCACAGGAAAAGAGTGTATCAGGAAGAAACGGAAAGAATTGCAGGACGTGTTCTACTGGTGAAAATAATGAAAAACGTTCTTATAAACATAGGTCCGAAAACGCTTCGTTTTCCAGATATCCGCCATTTTGTTTTTTGTACAAAATAATTCATATCTAGAGAACGGTTTGACTGATTGAGTTCAAACTTGGTATGAAGTTTAACCTGACAATGATATACCTCAAGAAAAATAAACGATTAAATCCAATCATTCGTTTCAAAATGGCGGCTGTTTGAAAATTACAAACCTAAATTACTCTAAAACCGTACATTTTAACGAAAAATGTCAAGACACCTTTTTTGTAGCCCTTTTGATTCCCTATCGGATGGTGTAACTGTCAAAACAATCGGATGAAGGATAATAGCTAAGTTAAAAGGTAATGACAACAAATGTCCATACAATATTGTAGTATTTACTGTGTTTGTATAGGATGCCGAGTTGAACAAACCAATTAGTACACATAACTTAACTGTTATCCTTCATCCGATTGTTTTGACAGTTACACTATCCGATAGGGAATCAAAAGGGCTACAAAAAAGGTGTCTTGACATTTTTCGTTAAAATGTACGGTTTTGGAGTAATTTAGGTTTGTAATTTTCAAACAGCCGCCATTTTGAAACGCATGATTGGATTTAATCGTTTATTTTTGTTGAGGTATATCATTGTCAGGTTAAACTTCATACCAAGTTTGAACTCAATCAGTCAAACCGTTCTCTAGATATGAATTATTTTGTACAAAAAACAAAATGGCGGATATCTGGAAAACGAAGCGTTTTCGGAACTATGTTTATAGGAACTTTTTTCATTATTTTCACCAGTAGAACACGTCCTGCAATTCTTTCCCTTTCTTCCTGATACACCCTGTATATAACTATATTATATACAGGGTGTTTCACAGGAACCCTGACAAACTTCAGGAAATGGTTCCTTGTATCAAGGGAAGAAAAAAATGTTATATAAACATAGGTCCCAAACCCATTTTTTTCGTACTTACAGCTGAAAATTGTTTTTTTTCCAGATTTCCATGTAGTTCTACTGTTTCTTTACCTCTAGACAAAAATTGAGTAGAGATATTGTGTTAAAACTTATACTGGTAGTTAGAGCAGAAAATTCTGCAGACATACCATTGTTTTTTAGTCAGAAAATAACAATAATTATTCGGTGGTTGCCTTCCAAATTGTAAAATTAATTTAAAAAAATTAAGCTTAAAAAATGTTTTTTTTATTTCACAAGCTTTTATGTGAAAACTACTTGACAACTTCGGCTGCAACCTTACCAAAAGTTGTCAAATTTTATGTAGAATAAGATTTTTTGTTTGATTTTTCATTATAAAATTGGTAACAGAAGTAATTGCTATGCATATGTAAAAAGTGTATTGGCCTTATTTTCTAAATCCAACTACTCCCTTAGTGTTATTTAATATTACTATTAATTAACACATGGTTTCAAATCTGGGTATACAATCACTAATCAGCTGTCTTTAGTCAGCTGATTGACCCCATTGTTGACAGTTTTTATTTGTAAACAATATTTTAGCACTAGCCTTCTTTACAGTAACAATCATTTCAAAATTATGTTTACTGATAGTGAGTACGCTGATATGAACTTTGTGTACGGCTTTTGTAATGGAAGTTCAAGAGCAGCTGTTGTTGAGTATGGCAGAAGATTCCCCAACTGGCGTGTACCTAACAGGCAAGTATTTACGGACATACATAACCGTTTGAGTGAGACAGGTTCTTTTAATAAACGTAAACCTGGTAATGTTATTCAAACACCAAGTTGAGGCGGAAGGAAGAAAACATTCTGGATTCTGTTCAACGAAGCCCAGGTACTAGTGTAAGGAGGCTTTCAACACAACACATTGTATCTTCTACTCAGGCAAGGAGAATTTTAAATAATGAAGGTTTGTACCCTTATCATCTACAGAAAGTCCAGGCTCTTCACCACGGCGATAATATTAGGAGGTCTGTGTTTTGTCGTTGGATTGCAGCTAATCGTCGGCGTCGGTTGGTTAAGTTAATACTCTTTACAGACGAGGCTCAATTTACCCGGAATGGTATTAACAATTGGAAAAACACTCACATATGGGCTGAAGAAAATCCACATGCTACAGTAGATATACAAACTTTCAACGAAGATTTTCAGTCAATGTTTGGTGCGGACTTATTAATGACAAACTTATAGGCCATTACATTATTAGATGGGGTGTTAAATGGCGTAACGTATTTACAGTTTTTACAATTCGTACTTCCTGAGCTTCTTGAGGACATCCCTATCCAAATCAGAGGAACTATGTTTTACCAGCATGGCGGAGCGCCTCCGCATACATATCTCGTCATGTGACTCGGTTCTTACATAACCGTTTTGTTGAAAGAATAATTGCTCAACATGGACCAGTACGTTGGCCACCCAGGTCACCAGACCTTACCCCGATGGACTTCTTCCTGTGGGGATATATGAAAATGGAAGTTTACAAAACAAAACCGCAAACAAGACAGGAGCAGCTAGAAAGAATCTTCAATGTTGCACGAACAATCAAAGATAATCCTAAAATGGTACAAAGAGCAACATCTTCCGTGCTGCAGAGAGCTCGATTTTGCCGAGACCACAACGGGGGACACTTCGAAAACATTTAAAGATAATTAATATTCGGTTTACCTTAATTTGTAAAATTTTAAATTACTATTATCCATGTACAATTTAAATTACTGTAAGTAAATTTGGAGATGCTTAATTAAACATGTTGTTTTACCTTTTCATTTCGATTGTTATGGTGAAAAATTGGTAGACAGTTAATAGGCAAAGCTATGCAGATTTTGTTTAAATGAATTTTCTTCATATTTTATATTATAAGAACCCACACTGAATGATATTAGATGTTTAAAAACAAACTTATTTAAAAAGGAAAAATTTTAGAGTACAATCTCTAAAATTGTATTTGTATTTTGTGTTACAATACTTTACAAAATCGTAAAAATCTGGCTGAAACTGCTTATAAAACTAAGGAAGTTGTGATATAATCTTATTCTACATAAAATTTGACAACTTTTGGTAAGGTTGCAGCCCAAGTTGTCAAGTAGTTTTCACATAAAAGCTTGTGAAATAAAAAAAACATTTTTTAAGCTTAATTTTTTTAAATTTATTTTACAATTTGGAAGGCAACCACCGAATAATTATTGTTATTTTCTGACTAAAAAACAATGGTATGTCTGCAGAATTTTCTGCTCCAACCACCAGTATAAGTTTTAACACAATATCTCTACTCTATTTTTGTCTAGAGGTAAAAAAAACACTAGAACTACATGGAAATCTGGAAAAAAACAATTTTCAGCTATAAGTACGAAAAAAATGGGTTTGGGACCTATGTTTATATAACATTTTTTTCTTCCCTTGATACAAGGAACCATTTCCTGAAGTTTGTCAGGGTTCCCGTGGAACACCCTGTATACCTTCTTTAAATTTGTATATAAATTAATAAAACAATATTGATGATAAAAAATTGTACCAATATTCATTTTATAATCTTAAAGCAAATCTTATAACTTATTACAGCCTATATTAGTTCTATAACTTATATTTAAAAAATCCACTTCACAAGACATTAAATTATTATTGATTCAAGTTGTAAACATAACCTCAAAGTACAGTATAATCTATGCTAGGTTTTATTTTAGTATTACAGATGATGGGTGAAATCAGCTGTTATATTTATTTATTGTTACTCACGGACTACGTAAGGATACACTCACTTTTATAGGAGTTGATTCAGAGTGTTGTAAGTCACGGGAATATAAAAAACGTATTTTCTCTGATTGTAGTCGAATCAAAGTGTTGATCTCCTTCTAGAAGGTTTACGGTTCACAATTGCCCTGCGTCTCTAAAAAGACCAGAAATAAAGCTTTGTAAGCACCGAAGCACGTACATTCAGTTAACCTCTCCTCTTTGCTCACAACTTGTTGAATGTCGAAGCATAAAAAGTAGCTGCGTCGTACATTATACGGGTGTAAGAAACAACGCCAACTTTACTGATGTGAAATGACATTGCATTCAAACGTTTCAAATCATTAAAAAATGTGAAAATCAAAACATAGAAACATTGACTCAAACAAGTTTTTGATTCTTAAACACTTAAACAGGCTTTTCTAAAAAGTGTACCGTATTATTTTTATTATACATTAAAACCAAAAATGTACAAAATTGCGTAACTATCAAATTAATTACAAAGATTCTTTGTCTGTTAATAATAAAACTGATAATGTCTTAGACATTATAATCTAGTTTTATTCATACTATAAGTGGCCAATTAAATGTCAAAAAATGGCAGACAATTTTGGTGCGTTTTGCAACCATTTTGTACACAGATATAGAATTTTTAATGACACCCCAAAATGTGTTCTGAGACCCAATCAGGTGTTCATTGACCACTCCAGACCTTAATATAAGTCTCACTATAAGAATCACTGCAATAGCTCATCTTTCCTATGGAAATTCGCTAACAAGTGTGGCTAGTGTGGTATAGAAATTTAATAAACGGTATAAGGTTTTAATTATAGTTCCATTATTTTCAATATCGTTAACTTTGAAATTAAGTTGTAGAAAATAACTATTCGGAGTGAACATAATATTGTTTACGTTATGATTCGTGTTCGAGGGAAAATATGTCCTATCTTCGATTTGTCGCTCGTAAATCGAATTAGCAAGATTTATAGTGTTTCCTGTGAAATTACAACTTCTGAAGACCACACAGCGACCTTTACTAGGCTGCATGAACGATCCAAGACCACCTGACGTCATGTTCCACTGATACAAGAAAGATAATGCTTCTCAGCATGCGGGCAACAACCGTCAAAGGAACTACTCGGCCACCGGTAGCTCCGTGACCAGATTAACATATCATTATCCTATACAACTGAACTGTATCAGAGCCCATTGCCAACATAACTCATCAGTGTAAGGCAGTATTTACAAAGTTAATAAATTATAAGGTTTCGCGGAGACGAGCAGTAAGTGATATAATGCAGTGATTGAGATGAAGGAGACTGTAATCATAATTAATGAAGGAGGAGTGTGTTTGGCTAATTGAAGGTTGAAGCGGACACTCAGCGATAGATTATGTTTGTTTTATACTGACTACTGTGATTAAGAACTGCTGGGTTGACGAAGGTTTGGTTTATCAAGATACGTGTTAGTAAAGAGTTATTTGATGTGCGATAAACGCTAGCTTTACAGGGGAAAGTATAATGAAGAGTTGTTTTAAATTAAATAAGTCGATCACGCAGCTGAGCCGTTGACGTCAGTTGAGCGAATTTCCAAAATTAGGTTTATATGTTTTAAGGCTTCAACCAACTATTTTGAAAATTTGTCTACTCACGAAGACGTTGAATAGCTACCTTCGTGTACGAAATATATCAAATTTGTTTACACCTCATCCTCCGACCCCGGCTCACGCGCATCTACGTTCCGCTCGCAGACGGAAAACTCGCTTTGTGAGTTTGCACCACGACCTTGCGGCCTAGGATTTTAGACTGCTTCACTTCGCTCGCAGTAGACCAACTCGCTTTGCCCAAACAAACAGTAAAATCCTCTCATGGATTTTTACCAAGTACTTTTATGGTATATTACGTCTCGATCGATGTTGGGGGAACTAGACGAGCTATAAGGTCGTGTACAAAAATAAACGTGCTAAAGAATCTCCTATATTTATTTTTGTACATAAAACTCCCAAAACATTTAATACTAGTACACTAATCTCAAAAGCAAATTACTTTCTATCAAAAGAAGTGCTTCCAGTTGTTGGCTATTTTTGCTAACGAACTCGAATACCAACGTGTGTACCAAATCGGATGTAAAATGCGGCCGCTAGAGTGCGAAAAAATATGTACATATATATAGTTTGTAATGGCACCCCAAAAAAAGTGTTCTGAAGACCATGATCGGTGCTCATAGCCCAACATTAAGACTCACCATTAGAGTCACTGCAATCTTCAAACGGCTGGACAGATTTTCTTGAATCATAACTAAGAACACTCTAGATCAAGTTAAAAAAAACTAAATCAAAATCGGTTCATCCGTTGGAGCTACGATGCCACAGACAGATTAACAGACACACAGATACACAAGTTACAGTTTTAACAACAAATTATGTAACACTATATTCCCAACATATAGTGAGAACCAATTCTAGTAAAATGTGAAGTGTGCGGCAGTTGTCATTTTCAATGTTTGATACGTAAAACCTCACTCAAAAATTCGTCCACGCATCTGATACGCTGACGTGAAGATGAGTGAATTTAGAAAATTTAGTTTGTATGTTTTATGGTTTCAAATAACTATTTGGGAAGCTGGTCTACTCACGAAGGTGCTGAACAGCTGCCTACGTAAATGTAATATAAAAGTAGAATTTGCTTGCACCTCAGCCTCCAACCCCGGATCGCGCGCTTCTTCGTTCCGCTCGCAGAGAAAAACATGCTTCGCGAATTTGCTTTTCCACCTTGCGCCCTTTGGGTAATGGACTGCTTCACTTCGCTCGCAGCAGACAAATTGCTTTTTTTGTTTTTTATCGATTTTGGGGAAGCAGCTGGGCTATAAAGGTAATGTAAAAAAAATCTAATAGAATGCAGATTTTTCGTAATAGAATGAAACTTGTTTAGGGTTTATCTAAAAAATTTATATAGGATATTATTCTGCACATTTTATTTTTTTACACGACCTTTTATAGTTCGCCTGGTTCCTCCAAAACCAATCAACAAGTAAAATACAATAAAAGTACCCGGTTAAAATTCATGTCGTGCCAGTTCTTATCCGAGGCCGATGTCAGTGAAGCGAAGCAATCCATAATCCGAGTCCGCAGGGGAAAGCAACGCGTGAGCCGGAGCTAAAAAGCTGAGGTGCGAACAAATATTACTAACATATTACTTACATTCAGGCAGCTATTCTGAGTCTTCGTGAGTAAACCAATTGCCTAAATAGTTGATTGAAACCCTAAAACAAGTCAATTCAATTTTCTAAATCCGCTGAACTCACGTTAACGGTTCAGCTGCGTGATCGAATTATTTCATGTTTGAAGTGCATGTCCTACAGTGTATCATTTCGTTACCGAATCAACACACATAACCCTAAAAACCGATCGTAGATACAGAAAATAATTGTCACACAAACATATTCAGAAGTGGATTATTTCGTAAATAGTTCACATTCTGGCCTATCTATGTAACTTCAAAGAGTCAACGCACTTAACTACAACCATTAAGACTTACCCTAAAAGAATTTAGTCGAACAACAGCTAACTTTTTCGATAATTTTCCATAAGAAAGTTATAACCAAGTACAATCTAATTTCGAGGATTACAATAGAGATTCCTTAAACATTCCGACATGTTCAATAACTGCAAGGAATCTTCAATTTCAAATAATCATGACGCTATTTTACCAAGGTTGTGGACTAAAGCATTCGGGAACATTTCTAACAATTAGATTCGCCTTTTGTTCCTCTTGTTTGTAATTTAATATCGTCGAACAAAAACTTTGCAATTATAACTTGGGTAATTTAACCTAGAGCGCAGTATAATTTTATGTTTTCAATCCCATAGATGTGTGATTGTTTTCGTGAAATTTGTAAAACTGGGGCGAAACTATATAGTCTACAAGTACCCTGCATACAAACACAAGAATATTGTCGTTTAAGAATTCATCTTAGAAAGGAGTTGAAATGTGGGCTGATTGCATCACAAGATAGCTTATCCGCTTCGATGTAGTCTTGTTGTTTAAGATATTTGTGTCAATTTGTTTCAAGATATGTGTTGTGTAAATAAGTTACTATGTCTGATAAATGCTTTGCAGGGGAGATAAGAACAAAGAGTTGTTTTAAATTAAACAATTTTATTGGTCCATAAATATATTATGGACATCTACTAAGATACAAAATATTTCATTTTTAGCCAATAAATCGGTCCTCTGTCCATTGACATAAATAATAAAAAACAGTTATGTTTGTCATTAAAAATGGAATTTTTTGGTAAAGATAGCGAATTTAATTGGAAATATATGAAAAACTCTTAGTTTTTTGTACATGGGTAAAAGATGTCATACCAAATATGTATCCAAAATTTGCGTTCAATATATTTCCTACAT
>JAGFPH010000065.1:1163306-1200307 GCA_018207615.1 Philaenus spumarius
TAGTCTCATCATACAAAATCTAGTCTAGTCTCATGTTGGTTTGAAATGGAAAGTCATCGTATAATCATACAAAATCTAGACTTGTCTCGTCTCGTACCGTTTTGGGATGGCAAGTCATAGTCTCATCATACAAAATCTAGTCTAGTCTCGTGTCGTTTTGGATTGGCCTCATGTTAATTATGGTCTCATGACACAAAATCTAGTCTCATCTCGTGGGCTAGCTATGATTTAAAATACGGAACTCAATCAACTAATATTTTACATCTTATTCTCCCCAAGTGATTTACGTAAAATGCCAATGGTGTTCCTGTCTTTATGTTCTAATGTAGAAAATAAATATATAAAATAGAAACTTACCTATTTTAGACAATTTCACACAAACTTAATAAGATTATTCTATTTTGTTTAATAACTCAGCAGATAAATAGGTATACAATACAAAATATACTTTAACTAACATAGTTGCATAATTTTATTGATATTACTATTTTGTTATACACTACTTTTTCCTTATATTTTTTTCCACCTAAATACAAGACATTGTTTTGGATTTACGACGAAAGAATTATTTCTTTAATTATTCTATCTGAATCATCTAAATATGTTTAAAAATATGTATGCAGAAATTATGTATACTTTATTTTAATTCGTACAGATTCATCAGCCATATTCAATTCAATATCTTCAAGAAACCTTTTTTTTAAACTATATTTCTTAGCGGCAACATACAAGTAGCTGCGTGCGGGAAATAATGGTATTAATTATAACTGTTGGTAAATGAAACCTGCGTTTTGCTTATCTGACCAACTCTTGTTGATTACAAATTTTCACGCGCGACGACAAATAACCCTACTATGATTTCTAAATGATTCTAGGTTTCTACGAGCAAAACTAATAATATTTATTAAACAATGTTAGGCAACCTCAGACTAAACTGGTTACAACAACCATACTCTCTTCAAATAATGGCAACGCTACTATTCTATACAAATACGTACTCTTTTAAACACTTTTAGCCTAATTGAATGAAATTTTGTACAACAATAACAAAATTTATTCTAAACAGATTACAACTACCGCACAATTTTAGGCAAATATCGACAAAGCTATCTAATTATCTATACTTTTTTAACAACTATAGGCTAATTCAAGAAACAGTATTTTTTATATAAATTATATATAGATATATTCAGGGAAACTAGCAACATTTAAGAAGTTTATTCTAGCTACTTCGTAATGAACGACGAATCATTCTAAAACAATACTTCCTTTTTAAATATTTCAGCATTCTAGAAAAATATAGTCGAAATTAATTACCTATTCGAAACAATTCTGTTAACACAGAGAAAGCGTAAGAGAATTTTGTGGTTTTGTATTACCTGAAATCGACTCTATGGCTACTTGTATGATTTAGGTAATATAGGTTACATAACGAATTAAATTGTTGGATCGCTGATCTATAATGCAGTAGATTGAGTTTAGGGGTGATGTGAGAATACATTTAATTTGCTTAACTAACAGGTAATATTTGTGTTACCATAGTAGCACCGAATTATATACGAGTGGTTTTAGGTTTTTTTCATAATATGCATTAAGAAATTCCTAGTTTGGAGGTAATGTCTTTAATGCTGAAAACTAGCTACCTTTCAGAAACAAATTCAATGAAAGTTGAAGCAACATTCTTTTCTTTGGGAAATAGGTCTAGAAACAAATTCTACATTTATGGAATCGTTAAAAGTAAAATGTTCTTTAACAAATTTAATTGTACACCAGATACATAGAACATGTTGGCGAAACTAAGATGGCAACATTTGCAGATGACACAGCAATCCTCGTAGTCGACGCCAACATTGATATGCCAGAAATAAGATGATGAACAATAACTGTTAACAAAGTTGTAAACTGGACGCAATTATGGCGCATAAAACTCAATGAAGACAAATCTAGACATACAAATTTCACATAGAAGATAGTAAACTCCCCTGTAACCGTTAACAATCAAATTTTACCCTACGATAATACTTCTATATATTTGGGTATGACCCTGGATGTAAAGCTCAAGTAGAAGGAGCATGTGAAAAATAAAAATAGGAGCTGAACATCAAGTATCGAAACCTTTACTGACTGCTTGGACTTAACTCCGTACTGTCGGTTGAGAACAACATTTTGCTTTATAAGTAAATATTGAAACCAGTGTGGACGTGTGGTATATAATATAATCACAAATGCCCAGATTATCCAACAATTCCAGAACAAAGTACTATGGGGGGGAGTAGTCGACGCTCCATGATACTTACGAAATAAAAATCTCCATCGTGACCTGCGAAATGGCCTGGTAACGGAGTAGATGAGGAGGTATGAATCTGGACATGAAAAGCGATTGCGGAAGCATGCAAATCCTGAGATGCTGTGCTTACTAGATCTAGGTGGTGACATCCGTAGCCTTATCAGAAAGAAGCCACATGATTGGATGGTTTAATGAATCGGAGAGTTTTTAGTTATTAAAATTCTCTCAAACACTGCGAACTAGTAAGAAAATAAAATCGTTTGTCGGTCTGGTGGACTGGTTATGATAAGCGGAGGTGTTTTTAGTGGGTAAAAATACACATTACCATTGCGTGTAATGGTGTCTTTTTGAAGATTTTCACCTCCGGCAAAAAATAATAATAATAAATAACAATTAAAACGAATGCCTCTAGTCTTTTTCTACCATTATTACTTCAATGAAGAGTGTGTATAAATCAAGACAAGACATGCGAGATGACTAAAGTGCTATTTAATAGCACTTGGTGATAATTCAAAATTATTTCAATGAACATTCAAGGACTTGAACTTTCAATCATACCGAGTTAAAGGTAATTTCCAGATTTTCTGAGGTGGTTACTGCAAGCGTCTCCATTTAATGGAGAGAAATTAAAGAGTAGTACGTAATTTGCTGCAACTTCTAAATTTGATTAAAAATAAACAGACGTGGGATTGCCGACAGAAGTGAAAACTGTCCTGAATATAAATCGTTGGTTATATTGGTTTAATTCGAACTTTGATCTTTATTTTTATATAATAAAGTACATTACCTTTTATTTTCCGTCAGTAAACCTCTTAGTTTAAAACTTGTTTAAAATTGTGGACTCGTTTCGAGAATGTATCTCATCATCAGAAAGTCCCTCTATACACGGAGGTCGTCAAAACGTTAAATACACATACACAAAAACATTTAAAAAACACAGTAAATAGATGCTCATCTTACGACTCCCGGATATCGACGTAAGAGGTTATTTTATCTTGGTACAGGTTATTTTATCTTGGTACATTCAAAATAAAAATCTAAAAAATAAAAAATAACATAAACATGATTTTATTATAATAATTCAAAAACATAATTTGATGTTAGACCTATACAGAGCCTACATTATGTTTCTTTAATGCATTTACATTCATTACTATAGCAACCAAGATAGCAAATTTAGACATTTAAACAAAAATGAGAAAGCACTATGTCCATTACTTGGTATCATTAAGTACACAACTGTCAAAATTAGAAAGTGCAATCAATGAGTACTTAACACTTATAAGTGTTAAGTATTCACTGGTGCAATGTCCATTTCAGAGTTATTACCAAATAAACTATTTCAACACAACATACAAAATGATAAAGCACAATGTCTACTTTATGGGTAGCGTGACTTGACTAAACCCATACTGCCTATTTTATACGTCGATTTCTTCTTTTACGATCAGCTGTTACATTAAACTTATGGGTTATACTAGTACGTGTGTAAATCATTCAAGAAGAAGAAATCATTGACGAAATAAAAAACGCAAAGCGTCTCACTTTGCGTGTTCGTATATTTTAGCTCATCCAAAAATTGCTCGGTTCGCCTAAATAAGTTTTCTCTTCAAAAATTATATCGATTCGCGAATTTCCAAAGGAAAGATGAGCTATACCAGTGACTCTTACGTGAGACCAAGCTGCGCTCGTGAGGTAAAATTTCCTTTCTAGGCGACAAAGTGATACTTTCCTGCCTTAAGACAGAAATAACTATAACGATTCCATCTATTTGCTTAGCCAAAACTTAATACCTAAGCTCTTGCATTTTATAACGCAACTAGTTTATTAATTATGCGCAGCGCAAGAATTATATACAGCTGGCGGACATGTTTGTGTAACCTAAAACAAGTCACATACTTAGGAATTGCAATCAAACCAACATTTAGAATTATTAGCAATTCCGATTTGACAAAATCATCTGCAAACACGAAAAGGCATTATGTCTATTTTTACCAGGTGCCAATCGCTTATAATGATCATGATACACCCAAACGATATCCGATAAAGCGATATTGCCTACAATGATGGTAATTTTACAACAACAATCATAAAGTACGTATTTACTGTATTTTTTTATTGCTACTTTGTTTGTGTATTTTCTACGTAGTGCCTTTTGATCGTTTCTGTGCGTGGTTCTAGATTGTTTAAAGAAGGAAACTATATGGTACTCCGTTCTTTAAATAATTTCCTTCATGTAAATTACTTGAATCTATGTTCTGATTGTCATCGTCATTAGGTTTCTACTCCATTGCCTTTAAACACGCACTACGAATACAGTACTACAAGTTGATATGCGACTATTCCTACATAATTCAACTATTATGGGAAATGAGTTACTGCTGTTATCACCGTAGTGTCTGAAATAGATTCCAGAAAGTGTCCACTATACACGGCTCAAAGAATAACTGTCTCAACATTTTATTCGTGTTTAGTGTATTTTCGAATTCACTATGTATTCCTTATTAGCGAATTTCCGCAGGGCAGAAAAGCTGTTGAAGTGACTCTTATGGTGAGACCTAAGGTCAATGAGCACCGATCATGGTCCCCAGAACACGTTTTGGTTTGTCGTTAAAAACGTTATACTGTATATATGCGTTCGCACTCTAACGGTCGCATTTACGTCCGATTTTGTCCAATTTTGGTACACACGTTGGTTTTCTAAGTCTCTCTGGGGGTAATTTTTTTCAAAAAGCCACATTTTTGAATTCTAATAATTGTTTTAAACAAGAAAAAGTCCATTGGTCTGAAATGCATTATTCAAATGTGGTTCTCAATCATTTCAAAATGGAGACTGATAATATGACTTGAAATGGTTAAGAGCCACTTTTGAATGTGTGATGCATTTCAGAGCAATGGAATTTATCTTATTTATTAAAACTATTACAATTAAAAAAATGGTTTAGGCTGATTTTAGATGTTGCAGACAATCACCAAGAAATTGTGTTTTCAGTTTTTTGTCGATAACTCTGTTATCATTTGACAGGAACGACAAAAAACTTTTGTCTGTCGTTAAAATAGAAGAATATTTCGTCTTTTGTGCATTTATTTATAAAGTTACGGTTTTAAAGATATTCCACGTTTAAAATTTGTAAAGGCCACCATTTTGAAAATTATAAAAATTATTTCTTAGTGTTCGGTTCATTTGAACAACATGATTATACCGAATTTAAACTCAATATCTTTTATATTTTTGGAGTTACAGTGAGTGTTAGTAAAAAATGGCGGATTGCGACTAAACTAAGCCGAATTAAATAAAAAAGCTACTTAACATTTATTTGTCAGTTATTTCAGTGTAGGCCTATACAGTCCGATTCTGTATAGCGTGCTGAGAAAATGAGAAAATTTGTGGCACCCTAAATGAATTAAATAGGCATATCAATCCATATAGCTTTTAAGTTCCAACAAAATGGAACGTTAATAGTACGAAATCATATAATTCCAATAGTCCTATTCTAAATTATTAAAATAAATCAGTAACAATGGAATTACTTTATTTCCAAGATCATTTAGTTCCATTTCATTTTTCATCAATATATGTGCCTTTTAAATTTCTCCACTCCCAATGTCGATAACTTGGCTTTCAGTTCATATTGACCGCATTGTTTTCTGTCCTCTATAATGACCAGCACATGTTGGCACCTTATCCGTCCTGGCAAGGTTAGAATTAAGGTTATTAGGTAGAAGTAAACACAATTAGAATTTCGGTCATGCCTGACCTGTGACCCGATATTTTCTGGGTCGCTATAATGCGCAACAGCTTTAATGAATCTGTGACAACATCGGCGTTAGAAATACCATATGATTTATACAGTATGGTGCGAGAACGACCTTGGCTTAATGAACCCATCCATCCCTTAGGTTGTTTCAAATGTAAACAAGACTACACAGTTTAAAGTAACTATTAAGTCATAATAATCAAAATAATATTTAAACATTATGCGAATAACCACCAGGATTGTTGTTTAACTAATGTTGTTTAGTTATTATAATTAATTACCTGGTTTTCTCCGTCCAAATAATCTTTTTTACTATCACAGATAACCAGTTTCGGTTCTATGAAGACATCATCATAAGATTTTCACAAAAATGAGTTGCAATTCTTTCACACACTATTCCAAACATAAACGTAATGTTTTACTTGTCAACACATAAAAAGGACAAACAGAACTCAAAACTTTTTTTTTGTAATGTAATGTTGTGTACTGTTTCTTGTTTTTTATGTACTTTGTAACAAACAATACACAACATTACAACAGTATTCAACATTACACAAAACATACAAATATTGTATTACAATAAAGTAATATTGTTTACTGTTTGTTGTTTTTACCTACTATGTAATGTTGTGTATTGTGTAATGTTGTGTACTGTTAGTTGCTTTTATGTTGTATGTACTGTGTAATATTGTGTACTGTTTTTTGTTTTTATGTTTGTATGTATTGTGTAATGTACCATACTGTTGAAATGTTGTGTACTGCTTGTTACAAAGTACATAAAAAACAAAAAAAAAACAAGAAATAGTACACAACATTACACAGTAGACAACAAAAAATGATGTGCACTGATCGTTGTTTTTAAGCTTTTACAAGAAAAAAATAACTTTTTGCTTGGTTTGTGTGAAAGAATTGCAACGCATTTTGGTGAAGATCTGATGATATTGACTTAGTTTCACCGAAACCGGTTATCTGTGTTAATAAAAAGGATTGTTTGGACGGAAAAACAAGGTAATTGTTTATAATAACTACACAACTTTAGTTAAAGAATATTGAAAGCACTGAATAGTATGCTAAATTTTTATTTAAAATAAAAATATTTCAATAGAGCTGAATTCAGCCCGAGTAGGTTTGTGCTTGCAAAACTCGAAAACTATTCGACCGATTTTACTAAAAAATGTACAGTTTATCCATATTATTGCTAGGAGTGTTTAGACATTACAATTATTTCGGTCTAAGGGTTTTAAATGGGGTTGTGCTAAATTTTTATTTAAAATAAAAATATTTCAAAAGAGCTGAATTCAGCCCGAGTAGGTTTGTGCTTGCAAAACACGAAAACTATTGGACCGATTTTACTAAAAAATGTTACAGGTTATCCATATTATTGCCAGGAGTGTTTAAACATTACAATTACTTCAGTCTAAGGGTTTTTAATCGAGTTGCTACCCCTATACAATAAATATAAATTGAACTAACTTCCTAAAAACTATAAAGCTAAAATTATGTAATATTATTCTTAAGTAATATAAGGAACCATTTACAATTCGATTACTCAATTCAAAGTAATGAAATGGGATAATTACCATTAAAATTTATTAATAATTCATATAATTACTTTTTCTATACACTCATAAATATACTCAACTAATTTCACAATTTTCACATATTAGTACCAAGATTTTTTAGAAAATATGATCACTACAATCGTAGATATTAAAATTGACTAGCTTCCCCTGTACAGTAAAAATAAATTGCACTGCCTGCCTGCAAGCTATAAAGCTAAAATTGTGTAGTATTATTCTTAAGTGATATAGAAAAATACTTGCAATTCGATTACGTCAAAGAAATGAAAGGGGATAGTTATCCTTAACTAGTTGGGTAACTAGTTTGGGGTAGTTACCCTTAAAATTAAATAATAATTAAAATAGAATAACTATCCACATAAAATAAATTGCATTAAAATTAATAATCATATCAATATTATTTTAACCACAATTCACTTCAAAATTCATTTTTTAATACATTCACTAAATTGTGTTTGTAAATTTAATCTAAGTAGCCTATATATTTATATACTAAAATCAAACAATAGTGAAGCATTGCTGGGTCCATTAGTGGTGGTTATAAAGTTTCGATAGATTTAGGAAATAATCAGCAATACAGGAAATCGATGTGCTTAATTTATGTCACAGGTTTAGTGTTTGATTTCCACAATAATTCCAGTGTGACCCAGATGCGTTCAACAACCAAGCCTTCGCCTGTACCGACTCTAATTATTCTATGTTAAATCCACGCCAAGCACTGTGAAAGCATTAAAGCTTATTAATTAGTCACAGATAAGACGCTTAATAAAGCTCGGCTGACCAGGTGCTATTATCCCCCTTGATTACAATTCCAAGCGATCCCAGCGGATAGCGTTGAAAGAAAGCTCTAGGTGTTTCGATGACGTCTCACGCGACAACCTACTCTTGATAAACCTTCGCCTAAGCTATTCATTTCTTGTAATCTTAAACTTTAATAAATCGTTTTTATTTAGGAAAAGAAAGGTACAGAATAATTAACGCGACCGTAAATAAAGGACAGAACTTGTATCTCGCATGCAGGCTTTGTTTGTATTAGTGCAGGCTAATTAGATACGGGACGTTAGCAGTGCTAAATAAAAAGTAGAAACTCCAACACATTATGTCACCCTGCTAGCCGGTGTTCATTGTCGCTTAATGGACATTCTTAGAAATGTAATTAAAACTTGGTAATACGAAGTTCTACTGCTGTTCCCATCGGTTGTGATTCTCTAGTTGTGGTCTTGTGTAACACAATGCCGGGGTATTCACATTTTGTAGCGGTCTGAAAACGCAACCGTAAACCTAACATCTAAAGCGCATTAAGAGCTCTAGTCACAGAGTTTCCGAAAATATCAATTCCAGACTCTGAAAATGTACTAAACAAAAGATGATTTCAAGCAATTCTTTCAAAACATTTAATGAAAATTTTTAAAATGTTCTTGTACAACAATAATATTGTATTTCCATATAGCGTCTGAGATTTCAATACGTTTGGAAACTATGCCCGCACCAATTACAGCAACCATTTATAGATGATTTGTTAAAAATACATTAATAAATACAAAATAAATTAGTCAGTTCTTATGATAAAATAACTGACGCGGTGTCACTGCTGCTGTGTGTGGTTACCACCTAACACTATTAATGCAATACAAAACTACACTATTAATATTAATACAATACATAACTTAATAGTAATACACAACTAAACATATAAAAATAAACGGTACCAGAAACTGGCACATACTTTCTCACAATTATATTTAAATTTATTAAACAGTGACTCACAGTGACTTCATTATTTTAGGAGGGGTAGGAGAGGTGTTTTTAAACTAGGAGATTAACTAATAAATATTATTATTACCTAGAGATAAAACAATTCGATAGATTTAGAACAAATGTGCACCAAACACGTCAATTAGGCCTGTATAGATGCACGAAAAAAGTTTTGAAAATTTTTGAAAAACAACCCCCTTAATGGCCAAAAAGACCCCAAAATCAGTTATTATTATTATTATTAGCTAAACGAGAATTTTTAGAAAGATGCGGTTGTTTCATATGGTAGGGTACATTAAAGGCTACAAATAAGCCAAATTTTATCAAAATCGTTAGAGCCGATTTTTATAAAAAAATAATAACATATTTTTTGGGGGTTTCTTGCCAAAATGGGGGTTGTTTTTCAAAAAATGTCACTATACTTTCTCTATACTATAGTATAGTGAGAAAGTAAAAGGAATAACAATTTTAAAAAATACAGAAAAATACTCGTAGATACAAAGTAAAACATTTTAAAAGCAGAAGTGCCATGTGAAAAAGACCTCAAACCTATAGAGTATAATCAGTATAAACAACTCCCTTTTTTCCACCATCACTCGTACACTCTAACAACTGAACAAGTTATCAGCGTCACTGAACGTGAACAACCAATTTTGTAAATTAGTAACTTACTTTAGTTGAAGCGGTAGGTGGTTATATACTTTGGGACTGACAAACAAAAATTATGGCACGTAATACAAAATTATGGCTGCAGTTTAATCTTTTCGGTAAATACTGTATTTTGTTACATTAAACGATTCTTACTTTAAAATCAAGTTATTGTTAATACAACCGAGGTTATACGTTATACCATTATCTCTTCTGAGTGTTACTAAAATGCTTTCCTGTCTTTGTAAGATTTATAGATTATACTTGAATTTTTTGAATCCAATTATAAAACTTTGACGAAATAATTTTTTTTTTAATAATACTTTTAACAACCAATTCTACTTATTCCTACTATTGTCAAATTAATAACCTGCTTTGGTGTTATTCTAAAAATATCATTTTCCAGAACTTTTATTGACTATTCCTTTGAAAAGAATCATAATACTAAGCTGTGGTTTGCGCCATTTTGTTTCTCTTTTAATAAGCTTTACAATGGTGTATTACATTTAACACTGTTAAGTTTTGCATAACAGGACACTGATACTTTATGATTTTAGGGGATTGGGGGAGAAGGAGGTTAACAATTTCAAATGTAAATGTAGGTCATGTATACATTAATGTAAAGTTTATTAAAAGAGAAACAGAATGGCGCAAACTAGAGCTTAGTATCTTGCTTCTTTTCAAAGTAATGGACAATCAAAGTTCTAGAAAATTATATTTTGATTATAAAAATCTTTCAAAGAAGAGATAGTGTTATAACTAAAATATAATTTTCCAGAACTTTTATTGACTATTACTTTGAAGAGAAGCAAGATACTAAGCTCTAGTTTGTGCCATTCTGTTTCTCTTTTAATAAGCTTTACATTGGTGTATTGCATGACTTACCTTTGCATTTGAAATTGTTAACTCCTTCCTCCCCTAAAACCCCAAAAATTCGTGAGAGTTAGATATGTCAAAAAATGTGTACTGTTATGCAACACAAGATATATACAAAAATTTGTTAACTTATTTTCAGTAAAAAAATAATGAAGGAGGTTAAAGTGACTTCATGAACAATCTATACATACAGGGTGATTCAGGAAGAAACGGAGAAACTTTTAGGACGTGTTCTACTAGTGTAAATAAAGAATAAAGTTTATATTATAAACATAATATAAATCAAATTTAAATGTCTCTATTAAGTGTTGTGGTGTGTTGTGTGTTACATGTTGTTTGTGAATGTTTTCGTGTAAGTGTTTCATTTTATAAACTTGACGTGCATCAACGAATGTAAAAAACGAATGAAATATAGATTTGATAATGCCTGAATAAAAAAGGCGAAACGTACGTCACCAGCAAATAAAAAATAAAAATAAAGGACTGAGAGCTTTAAGTTAACAAAAAAGTAAATTTATAGTAAAATTAACCAGTTCAGTAAGGCAATCAGAAATAATAATATAAACATAGGTTCGGAAATGCTTTATTTTCCACTTATCTACTATTTTTTTTACAAATAATTAATATCTTTAGATGTGGAAATATAATGGTTTTAGATACGTATTTGGTATGCCATCTTTTACCCATGTACAAAAACCCAAAACTTTTTTATTTATTTTCAAAATGGATTCATTTTAAAATTTGTTATGTAAAATATCTCGGAAACCACTAACTTTACAAAACATTTTCAAGTAACAAAACATGCCCTTTTTGAATGACAAACGTAACGGTTCTTTTATTATTTCTGTAATTTAATAGTTAACCAAGTTACTAATTTTTTTTATTGGTAATTGTCCATAATTTGCGTTTAATATATTTCTTATCCAAAGATTAAGTAGGCTATTATGTAAAAACAAAACAAAAATAGTAGATAACTAGAAAACAATGCATTTCCGAACCTATGTTTAGGCTATATGAACTTTTTTCTTTATTTTCACTAATAGAACACGTCCTGAAAGTTTCTTCCAGAATTACCTTATATAAAACTTGTATCAGAGGTATTAATAACAAATTATGTTCTGCATTAAGTGAACGGGATTAAAGCTATCTAAAGCAAAAATCAAGAAGCAAACACTTCCTCATACCGCCGTAAAAGAATACTTGTAGATTCGGCAACCAAATTCATTCAGTGTAAAACAAAAGGCCAATTGGGAGTAATTGTTGCGAAAATTCCCAAACTTTTGATGGCAATACGCCCTGCTTTCTCCGAGTTAAAATTTCAGTCACGTTTCGACGTGAGGTTTTTCACATTTTTAGAGAAACTAAATCCGCTACCTAGCCAAAGCCCGCCAACCCGAGCGTACCGATATCGACCTAATAATGGCGGCTACAACACCGGATGTGACGTAACGAATACTAAATATACCCTAAGCCTCGTGTACAGAATGGGTAAGTACGACCGATAGTCATTCTGGTTTCTGGACATGATCTGAAAGCTGTCGTTTTGTATCGTTAGCTGCTAAAGCACTTTTTGTTTTTAGTTTCAAATAAACTTGTGATTGAAAACCATCGAGTATATATACATCTTGAATAAATGTATATCATAAGTAAACACTCGTCAATTAGAAACAAGATTACCTTTGATTTATAGTTACTGGCGATCGGGTTATCATTAAAATCTGCACTTTCAATAATTCTCAAAGTTAATAAATTTAGTTTTTAAATTTTAAATGTGAATAAACTAAATCAACTTAAGGCTCGGCAGACCTATCGGACATTTTGGATTTAATGTTAAACGCGTAACAAATATTACTCGAGTAATAATGATTAGAAAATTATTCTGAATATCTCATTTTAAATTTTGGAACAGTCCGAATGGGATTATGATTTTAGTTTTTGAATTAGTTTTTAACTAAATTTCATCTTTGATTTAGCTCAGAATCAAAGTGTTCGACTTTTTTTCTCCAATAAAGCAAATGGTATAAAAAATGTAAAAAGAACACCACATTCTAAATTTAAGTACCTTTGAAGTAAAAGTGATTTCAGAAAAATTGGATTATTCGTATCGAAAAAATCTGCTTTATTGAGGAAGCATGTCCGCGCCGAATTATTCCTACGCGAGTGTTTACTCTGCACTCTGGTGGTTAACACATTAACTTCGTCGCGAACACTAGAAACTAATATTACAGTATATTAGTTTGTTTTGAATATTTGTTTGAGAGAGCTGTGTTTAATGAAATGTATATATTTTTCAATATGTCTTGAAATAAGGGTATTGCAACTAAATATTGGCCTTTGGGTGACCCACCTTTATGACACTACCCTAAATTTGAAACCGGAAGAATGAAGCGCTACTTAACAGGTTGAGTGCCATGAGAGACATTTTTATCTCTCACCCGGAATATACTAAGCTGATCAGACAAAAAAAATTTCAAAGGGTCAAAAACATTTATTTTATTTTATTGAAAATATATGTAAACTAAATACAATAATCACTGAAAATTTTGTTTTTCCTTGAAAAATACTTTGTTTTGGCCTAGAAATTACTGAGAGATAAATATATCTCTCATGGCACTGGGGGTTATTTTGGGCTGGAACTTGGAACCCTAAATTATAAGTAATCAGGAATATTGTCTTCATCAATTTATAATTGCAACTAAAAATTATACTTAGTCAAACTCAAAACTAAGTATACAAAACTTTAATATTTTAGTTACATCTAGTTATTTTCATAAAACGATTACAAAAAAACTCACAAATTGAAAGACAATATCATTACAGAGCATTTCTAAGTTTACAATATGTAAACATGTGATAGGCCTACTACTATACTACTAAAGTGTCACATGGTACAAAAACCACTGCCAACTGTATAACCTCAATTTATGATAATTATTTAGCATAATATAAAATATTATTAGACAATAACTATGAAGATTTATACATGGGAAACATAAAAAAATATAATACTTTATATTGACTTATATCTTTTAAACGAAAAACGTTACAAAAATGCTAATAACACCTTCAAAAACTGCAGAATTTCCTCTATAATATGATATCACAACTTGTAAATAACATTGAGTAATAGATTTAGCTCTCAGCGTTTTAAAAGTAGTTTGCTGTGAGAGACAGATTTATCTCTCAATAACGCTTCTGGCAATTTTTTCTTGAGAGACGGATTTGTCTCTCAATATCACTTGTGGCCAGCTATATAAATAAGGTCTTAGCAGTGAACCTGTTAAGGTTAGGCTACCCTATCCGCCATATTGAATCTGATTCCCATAAGAGCAATGATACAGAATAAGTCATTTTTCCCGTTAATTCGTGGAATAAATTTAAAAATTTTGTTTCATTTTGAAGTACCGTCATATGCGGATGTTGATTGCTGAATACATTTTCAAACACCATTTTATTGTTTTCATAAACGTATGATATAAATAGTAAAAAATAGTAAACTTAATTAATTTTTTACTCAGTTGCAAAAAGATATATTTCAAAAACCCTTAGCAATCAACACTCTCAATCTATTTTACTTTAAGAAAAAAATACAGCTTTCGTTTTTTGACAAAAATAACACAAAAAAGTGCTTAAAATTGAAGGTATGTTTAGATTATTTACATTGAAATTGGGACCCAATTTTGCCGTTTTGAATTTAGGAAGCCGAGCCTTAAACTCGATGCTAGTATATAGCGTAGCGGTCTGCCATTTGGTCAACTCAAAACGTTATTTCACTCCTCCCGTGCCTTAAGTTGTTCACAAATCAGATCGGTTTTATTAGATCTAACACAGACAGATAATGATATCATCGTCTCTCTAATGGCAGCACTGCATCAACAACTAAGAAGTCGTAGTTAAACATTAAAGTTATAACCATCAAAGTAACCAAGATTAATACATTTTATAATCTCGTCTAATTTTCTTCACATTGAATTGGCTTTTAACACTAAAGAATACTTCGTGAATGATGAAGAACTATGGTCATTGATTTCATTTTACGACTAGCAATTAAACCGAGTTTTACACCTAGTTAACCAGCTTCAGAAGCAATATTCAGTGCTGTATTTAATTGAATTAATAACCTCAGTGTCGGAAAGGTTAGGTTAGGAGAGAGGAAGATAACACGATTAAGTAGCATCGCGCTCTGTTTACAGCACTAACGGACCGTTAAGTGTAACCGAGTTCTTTATGCACTCTTTCATACAAGGCGCTCTTCGGTTCGATAAATTGGCGAAACCACCGCGCGTTACAGTAGTGGTTTCTGTCAAAAATGTATGGTCCTTGTGTCAGTGCCGAAAACACTGATAAGTTTTGAACGCTGCACAAATTATTACGCTTGTTTTCGTACTCACCCAAACCACATAATGTTAAGTAATGTCTGTCATATAGCCAAATTATAGTTCTGAGAAAAACTTAACAACATTTTAAAACCAGTAACTTAATGTACAGTATTCCCTGGGCTTGAAATTTGACACACCATTTGGTTAATTTATATTTCAACCAAGTTAGAATAGTTCAACTACTCAAATAGTTTTTATAGTTCCGTACCTTAAAAAGAAAGAACAAAACTAATTACTCGTATCTCCCCGTCTTTCAGATCGTCTCGTCTGTAGGTCTGTCGAAATTTGAAATAGTTATAAAGCATGCTAGCCTTATAATATTGATTATAGTCCAATAATAAAAAAATCTCAAAATAGAGGCTGACGTGAATTTAACGAATTTCCAAAATTAAGTTTATGTGTTTCAGGGTTCCAATAAACTATTTGGGAAATTTGTCTACTCTCGAAGACGCTGAATAGCTGCCTACGTGTAAGAAATATATTAGTAGAATTTGTTTCCACCTCAGCCCCATCTCCGGCTCAAGCATTGCTTTGTTCTACTCGAAGCGGAAAATCTCGCTTTTCGAGTTTGTCCTTGACCTTGCGGACTCGGATTATGGATTTCCCATTACGAGTTTGCACCTCGACTTTGAAGCTCGGGTTATAGACAGCTTCACTTTGCTTGCAGTGGACAAACCCAATCCGAGGCCACTACTGTAAAATCACAAATTTCATTTAAACCGAGTACTTTTATGGTATTTTACGCTTTTATCGATTTTTGGGGCACCAGACGCGCTATATAGTTGTGTAAAAAATCAAGATGTGCAGAAAAATCTACTACAGAATATTTATTTTTTTAGATAAAATCATAAAAAAAGTTGCATTCTAGTACGAAAAATCTCTAAAAGTTGTTTCTCCTGGTCAAAAACGTGCTTCCGGTTGTTGGATTTGTTTAGGTAATGAACTCATCTGAGCGACTTAGAAATCCAATATGTGTTCCAAATTTGGACCAAATTTATATAAAGTAGGCTATAAACTTTTTGATGATACTTTTCTATGAAAAAAACAAATCATAAATCCTAATATTCTCAGAACGAAGTTACAGTGATAAATCATTAGTGAAATTCCCTAGATTATTTTTTACTATGAGGGTGGCGAACGCCCGCCCCTTCGACCAGATAAAACGTGTCATTGTCCGACCCCATGTAGAAACTTTTGATGCCTTTATTTAACCCCAAACACCCTCACCAAAGTGTTGCTATACGTTACAACAGATTTCCTGGGGGAGCAATAAGTTGTAGATCAATAGTGTAGGCTACAATATGTCGCCTTCATGCCGATTCTCTGGAAATGAAGTACAAATTTAATAAATTTAAAATTCTTCGTCCTGAACACATTATTGTATGGTCGAAGTTGGAGAAAACATTCACGTTCCTATATCACCAAAATGACTTTTAAACCAAACATAAGGTTATTGAAAAATCTCTTCTTTTGAAGTCTTCTAATTAATAATTATACATTCAATCTGTATATATAAAAAAATTCCTGACTTACTGACGTAGGCTACTGCCTTCATAATCAACGTACAGCCAAAACTATGATAGCTAGGGCCTTAAAATGTTAAGGGCACCTTCAATACCACTAAGTAGAAGTGCATTAAGAAACGATTTTTTTTGTAAGGGTTAAAAATGGTCAAAATCCGGAGGTTCACTTTCAGCCCTATAACAGATAAAACAGCTGATTTGAATCAAAAGCTTAGCAACACAATTCTAGGTGTGGCCTTTACTGAACCAACACGTTTGATCGATGCTTTTACATTAATACCATAGCAACCAAACTAGAAAATTTAGAGTCAGTTAATTATTTTTCAAAAACGACAGTTTTCTTTAGGTTGGGTAATATCAAACGCAAACCACGAAAAAGGTTTATTATATTATATCATAATTCAAACACATATCGAAATTAAAATTATGGCAACTTTATTCTTTATTAAGCCTATTTAACCAGTTTGATATACTGCTTTACAGTATTACATTTTGTTCATTCTTTGTAGTTTAAAAATTGCCCCTCTATTATATAAAAAATAAAAAATCTGTCCTAATCAATCATCATTCAAGTTAAAATAATATCATAGTATACAATAATTGTTTTGCATTTGCTTCACCATGAAGGTTGGTGAGCGAAGCGAGCAGGGGCGGAGCCCTCTAGTATTACATAAAATGTTAACAAAATTATGCATAAGTAATTTTTTTTATGTTTATCGGTTAGGTTAACAAAATAAAAACAAAAAATAAACGACAAAGGCATAGAGTATTGTACTTCACACTTTTGTTACAAATCTAAAATAAAAATTTAAATGTGCCTTTGTTCAAAATCTCAAATCTCCGAAAGTTCTTCACCGATGACTTTCAAATTTTTACACAGCATTACATTCAAATACAAGCAGAGTTTTATATATTTTCTTTTAAAAAAAGCATCTTTTGAAAATAAAAACAACAAAAAGTATACTAAATAGTCTATTTAATAAAAATGTGAGCGCCATTAAATATGTTTATTGACTATAATAATAACAGTAATCAGATGTTTGCTATAATATTTCCATTAACACCTGATATCAAACATTTAAACAATTATTTGCATTTCTAACTTTTAGGATAGGTTTTTGTAAAGAGCACCATCTGTTGGATGTAAAAACAACAGAAACTCTATACTACGGTAAATATTGTATGGAAAAGGGAGCGCCATAATAAATAATTATTAATATGTTTAGTATTGGTACAGCAATCAGCTGTTTCCTCAAATATTTCCATTAACAGCTAATTTTAAAATTTTAAACAATTAATTATTTGTATTTTTAACTTTTAGGTAGAATTTTGCTTGAGTGTAGACCTGAGCGTTGCTTGTTTTTTAATTTTTATTAGCCTATAACTGATGGAATAAAATATACAAAATAATTTGATTTGGACATTTACCATTATTTACCATCTTAGCTTAGAGATTATTATTAATCCTAAACTTTATTGTTAAGAAAACACAACGTATGTGTATAGAAGGCTCCAATGGGGTTGGCGTGCGGAGCACACAGGGGTCTCACCTAGTTACCAATAAAACAACTGATTTGTATCATAACATAACACAATTTTCGGTTAGGCCAATACTAAAATAACACGTTTCTGAAAGCGTTTAGATTTATTACTACATCAAACAAATTGGCAAATTTATAATCAGGTAATTATTCTTCACAACCAACAGTTTTTAGGTTAAGTAATAGCAAACACAAACAAAGAAAAAGGCGTATCATAATTCAAACAACTATCACTATTAAAATTATACCAACTTTATTTTTGACTGGGCCTATTTGACCAGTTTGAAATACTACTTTACCGTATCACATTTTGGTCATATTTTATAACTTGAAAACTGCCCCTCTTCTATTTAAAAATATGAAATCTCTTTCTTATTTAATCGTCATTCCCGTGTAAATATCATAGTATACAATAATCTATTTACATTTGCTCGATAGAGATCGTCGTGATGGTTGGAGAGCGAAGCGAGCAGGAGGAAAAGCCCTCTAGTAATACATTCACTCAAAAATGTGTGCTGATATTAATTTTTGTATTTTTGATTCGACGATAGTAAGAATTTTACTATTTGAAGTCAAGTTTTACTTTCTATTATATTCACCGACAAAATACAAATATGAAAATTCAATAGATCAATTCAGGTCATACAAAATGTTAACAACTACAGTATTCGGTTGTGGGTGTCAATTTGAAGAAGCAGGATTGATATGACGGAAAAAACAATGTTTGATTTCGTTGACCAAGGAAAATTGGGAGGGATAGAAAACAATAAGTATCACGGAGATACTGCAACGATTCTAGAATAATAAACTGATAAAATAAACCTTACGGTAATAAAGTTTAATGGATTAGAGTAACTTTAACTTTATAATTACTTTATAACTGTTATAAACATTATTACAGGAGTCAGTATGTGGGTTAGTACGCCGTCTACCGGTCTACTTGTGCATTCCAAAAATAATTCGATAGCGCAACTGAACCGCTGAAGTGAGTTTATCGAATTTCTAAAATTAATTTTATATGCTTTATTATTTCAACGAACTGTTTGGGAAATTGGTCTACAGACGAAGGCGCTGAATAGCTGCCTACGTTTACGAAATATATTAGTTGAGTTTTTGCACCTCAGCCTCCAGCCCCGGCTAACGCGCTGCTTTATTGCGCTCGCAGGGAAAAAATCGCTTTGTTAGTTTGCACCCGACTTCGTTCGCAGCGAACACTTTGTTGGGTTTTAACCGAGTACTTCTATGGTATTTTAAGTGTTGATAGATTTTGGGAGAAAAGGACAGGCTATAAGGTCGTGTAAAAAAAATGTGTGGAATAATCTCATATATTTATTGTTTTATATAAAACCATAACAAAGTTTCATTCTAGTACACAAATTCCCCAAATAGTATTACTTCCTGTCAAAAAAACGTCCTTTCGGTAGTTGGATATTATTTGCTAACGAACTCGTCCGAGTTACTTAGAAAATCAATGTTCCAAATTTGGACCAAATCTGACGTAAAATGTGGCCTTTAGAGTGCGAAAATATATGTATACTAGCTGGCCCGATCCGGCTTTGCACGGGTAGACAAATCAAAGTTAAATGTATATTAACAAAAAATATATTTCAATAAACATCGTATTTCTAATGGGGATTTTTAATAACTTTTACCCTCCAAACACCAAAATTTCGAATTTTTTTAAACCCTTTCTTAGCGAGCACCTAGAGCCTTAGAGGAAGCTACATACCAAATTTCATTCCAAACGTTCGGTGTTTTTTTTTTAACTTTAACCCCCCCCCCCCCAACCCCCTTAAATTTCGAATTTTTTTCAAACCCTTTCTTAACCAGCACCTACGGCCCTAGATGAAGCTACATACATACCAAATTGCATTCCAATCCGTTCAGTTTTTAGATAAAACGTGATTTAGTAACTTGATCCCCCCAAACATCCCTAAAATTTCGAATTTTTCGAAACCCTTTCTTACTTAGCACCTATAGCTCTAGAGGAAGCTACATACCAAATTTCGTTCCAATCTGTTTGATAGTTTTGGAGAAATCGTGATTTAGTAAATTTACCCCCCCCCCCACCCCCTAAGATTTCGAATTTTTTGAAACCCTTTCTTAGTAAGCCCTATGGCCCTAGAGTCCTAGAGGAAGCTACATACCAAATTTCGTTTTAATCCGTTTGGTAGTTTTGGAGAAATCGTGATTTAGTAAATTTGACGTTGACCCCCCCCCCCCTAAGATTTCGAATTTTTAGAAACCCTTTCTTAGTAAGCACCTATGGCCCTAGAGGAAGCTACATACCAAATTTCGTTCTAATCCGTTCAGTTTGTAAGATTTCGTGATGAGCCAGTGAATGAGTGAATGGTATTTGGCTTTTATATACATAGATATATTTATAACTTTTTTCTGACACCTTAAAACATGTTCTAGGGACCATGATCGGTGCTCGTTGACCATTCCTAACATTAGGTCTCACCATAAGAATCACAGCAATAGCTTATCTTTAATATGGAAGTTCTCTAATAATACTATTTAGATTTGTTTTAATACAAATACAGTACATAATACAAAGTTTTTCTTATTATATTGTTCTTAATGTTATAGAAAATAAACGGTATCAGTTAACTGACACAAACTTTCTCCCAACTTACTGCAGTCAAAATAATATTGTTTTTAATCATTTTATTTACTACTTTTTAGAACAAAACAAAAAAATAATATTCTACCTACGTCAATCGTATAAAAAAGTTATTGTCCCAGGCGGGATTTGATCGCGCGACCTTTGAATTACTGGCCGTCCTCGCTACCGTTGTGCTACCCCGTGCGGCCGTCGCCGTGATGCTAGATTGACAACATAAACTTGTTTATTTTTTAACATTTCCCCATAATTATAAAACGCCGAAGTTTTGATAAAAACGGGTGGTGTCATTTTGTTTGGCATCTTAAGCACTATAAATACTGAAAATTTGATCAAAATCGTTAGAGCCGTTTTTGAGAAATTTGCATTTTTGTCGTTTTTTATAGGTTTTTAGGGGTAAATTACCCTTAAAAATTAAAAATTCCAAAAAATGAAAAAAACGCCTGGAGATATTAGGGTTTATTACCTACATACAAAATTTCATGAAAATCGGACCAATAGTGTCCTCTCTGGTCGTGTATACATACAGACAGACCGACAGACAGACACCACTCTAAAAACACTTTTTTGGTTTCAGGGAGCACCAAAACAAAAAATTCCACTAAAAATATTTTTAGGTTCAGGGAGCACCAACACAGATAATTGCACTAAACAATTTTTGGGGGTTCTGGGAGCACCAAAACAGATAATTCAACTGAAAATTCAAATTCGAACATTTTTACGAAAACAATACTTTCTCCATATACTACGTATAGGGTGGAGAAAGTAAAAAAGGACTGCATGTACAAAACGTTTAGTACATTTATTTCATGTTTACTAAACTGCGAATGTAATAAATATATCAATGTATTTAAAAACATAAAATTTAAAAAAAAAGTTAGTACACTACTACCTAATTACAGTACATTTTGCTAATTTTCTACATACACTGTTTCAATGCAGTAAGGCTTCTGGTCTCTGTGGCATCCCTACTCCACCATGTTATAAAATAACTAAAAACTCTCCATGGTTTATGAGCTGAAATTTATTAGAATTTTAAGTTTGAAAAATTTTCGAATAACAATTTGTGGTTTACAAGGAGAAGCAGAACGGGATAAAGGTCAAAGGCTTCGTACTAATGATGGATTTACCTTCACTGGCAGTTATTAGTAAAGATGTTTAAAAAAATACGACCCCTTAAAAATACTTGGTACTTCTAAAAATTTACAAAGAGATTTTCGATACTTTTGTATGTTTAATTGAATTCAATTCGTAAAGTGTAAATAGACTTACTCGTATATCTTATCTTTCATTGCGTTTGTGCTACTGTTTTGCAAAATAATACATGCAAACCTTAAACATTACTACTCCAAATCTAATTAAAAGAGAAGTTTATATATAACGAACAAAATGTAGTATAATATGCAGGCAAGTGTACCTACGTCTACGTTGAATCTAGCACATTTCAATTTAAATAATCATTATTGTTATTATTACAATGAATTTCGTCGTATTCTTACTTAGTCATAGTTGACGGAACATATTCTAAATGAAATACTTTTCCATCGGTAGAAACACGTTCTTGAAAGTTAATATTTTATATCGATCTTCAGATTTTATATTCATGGCCAGCCATGAATAATAGAAGTAAGTACTTATTATGCCTAGTATTTACTTTATTTTTCCGGAATCTAGTTTTTCCTAATGTTTTCAGTTGAATAAAGAGTAGTGACGGTAGTAAGTACTCAATTATTTTTAAGTACTATTTCGAGCATGCTAGGTTTTAATAGTACTAGCCATGACCATGTTCATAGAAATTCGAGGCATACATTTTTTAACATCCGAATTTTTACCAGAACAAAACGATACTAATTAAATTACATGTTAAATTACTAATTAAAAACATGGACCAAGACCGGGATTTGAACCCAGGACCTTTGCCTTTCCGTGGCAACACTCTACCAACTGACCTATCCTGATCCTCCAGATATTGGTCGATGTTATCTCACTTGTACGGTTTTACTGCATTTATGAATTAATAAATTAAAGGCTAAGGTCCTGGGTTCAAATCCCGGTCTTGGTCCATGTTTTTTCACTTGTAATTTAATTAATTTAACCCTTGCTGAGGAAGCGTGTAAGCAGGTAATTTATTACAAATTAAAAATAATAAAACGAGACTCAAGGAAGTGCAAATGGAAATATCATTCCTCTATTTCTCTGATTCAGGTGAGTTCTTATCCTACAATAATTACTTTACTGCTTGTTTGTTATTACAATGTTTATTAATAACAAGTGCTACCGGTAAGAAGATCATAGTCGGACATCTTTTTAAAAGCACTGAATAACATTAAAACTGAAGTGAAGAAGAAAACAAGTACGACAGCTACTGGTAATACAGTGATCAAACTCAAGCAATGGGGAACAGATTTGTAGATGTCTTGCAGAGGGAGACAGGTCTGGTTTTTTAAGCTCCTGGAGGCTTATCGGTTGGAAGTAATCAAATTGAAGTAAAATCAATGAAAAATATTGCAGTTGCAGCAGTACCAGGACCGAGCAATGAGAGAGATGGTGAAGGTAAAATGGTTATATGCAATTTTACACTATTGCATTGAATATGAACTTGAATAATCTTCTGACAAATTATCACAAGCTTTCTTCTTTGAAGAAATTACGGCAAGATTGTTTTAGTTTTCCAGCAAGACGGAAAACAATTGTTTCTCATCTGCTTACAACATTCTCCTTACCAGACGGCATAGCGATAGACTTAGTTATATTAGCTGTGTCTCAAATTGACTGACCACTGAGTGAGTAATACGAAGAAAAGGGTAAGATACATTGCACGTATAGACATAAATTATTGTCATGTACAAACATGAAAGGCTTAGTAACTAGAAAAGGCCACGTTACCTAGAATTAGACGATAGTATTAATTAAGGAGCATATTACACTGTCAAAGTTATTTGTCAAATAATTTGTCAAAGTTTTATCAAATATCTTTGATGAAATCTTTGACAAAGATTTGTTTTACAAAAAACATAAACTTAGGTAATATACTTATACTGCCAACCCTAATATTACAGACTGCAAAACATTATTTGTAATTTCTTCTGAAGAATTTTGAATTACATCGCGATTTTTATATGCATTCCTGTGAATGTTCCACAAACAATATTCTTTTTCATAATGTAAAATTAAAGTTTTTATAGCTTCAACACTCCATGTCAATTTTGCCAACGTATTAAAAATATAAAAGGAAAGGTAAAATATAAAAGGAACACAAGGAATATATGAAAATTGAAAAAATGAATATTTTGAGGTTAAGAGGTTACATAAAAAATGCGTACTATATTAATATTTTAGAACTTTGTTCTTTTTTTTTTTTTTTTTTTTTTTAATCTTTGTCAAAGTTTATAATTATTTGTCAAAGATTTATCAAAGTTTGATGAAACAAACATGATTGACAAACAAAGGAACAGAAAGAATATAATGAAAACAGAAAAAACGTATATTATTTTAAGGTTAGGAGGTTACCTAAAAAATGCGTACAAGGCCTATAATATTTTAGTACTTTATTCTCATTCTTTTTTTAAATCTTTATCAAAGTTTACAACATTCGTCAAGATTCATCAAAGTTTGATGAACAAATTATTTCGTCAAAGAATCGTCAAATTTCTTTGATGTAAATCTTTGATCAAAGAATTTGACGTTTATTTAATAGTGTAATATGTACCTAAGGGTTTCCCCGACTCACCAAGTAGTTACTACCTTCATGTAAACAATTCTTATTTACGTCACCTTTTGAAAGTGCTAATAGTAATTAGTTCTAACTATCAAGTATTTACTTCTTTTATTCACTCTATTCAATGTCATACGATAGTACATATCAACCGAAATTGGTACACTAAATTCAAATTATAAAGCAGGTTTGTCAGAAAATGTTGAGTAGAAATTACTTTCTCTTTTTACTATTTAGATTTTCATCTCAGGACGTACTTTTGAGAAACACAACTTGATATATTAAAATAAACTAAGGGTATGTAAAACAATTTCAATAAAATTTCAGATAACAGACAGATAAATTCCAAGTGTAAATTGCAAATAGGTTTAAAACTTCATTTTGAAATAAATACTGTATCCAATTTCCTCTTGCATGTGGGTGTTTGTGATCGTTAAAGATTTTTTACTATTTGCAGTATTAGCTGTAGTGTGGTAGTTAAGGGACTGACCCTAATTAGGGCAACAGTATAAAAGCAAACACTCTTCAAAGCAGCTGCAGCAAACACTTTCCGTCTGTTCCATTTGCAAAACTTTGCATAAATTTGTAGTTTAATTTTGTTTTATACTTCGTTGTTTTGCCTTGTTTTTTTCTTTACGTGTACATCTACAACCAACCATTCTATTGTAGCATTTTACTAACAAATAAATGTAAGTGTTTTAATTATGTTTAAGCAGTGTTTTGTTTGTAAACATATACCAACATATACCTCACATTTGATTCGAAGTGTGGTTTATACTAAAGAAAAACGTTTTAAAGACATAAATCTTATAACATTTTTTCTTACACCTAAACAATTACGGTTTAGCGAATCAGAATTAACGTATGTGTTCAAGTTTGTAAACATGTAAGAGTTATTGAAATTTATAACTCTTAGTAGATTTATTTTTCAGTTTCTATTTAGAATGTCTCGCAAACATTAACCAAACATTACCATGTTATTCAGCAGGTCAAAACTTGCTAATAATGCAATATAACATGTGTCCTATCTTTGCTTAGTTTAGAAGTTGTCTGTCTGTACAGGTATGCGGTTTAAGAAAAACTATTATTATCTCTTGAACGGTGTAAGATAAATTCATGAAACTCATTGCACGAAAGTTCATCACATTGGTTTACACAAATGTGCAAAATTTTATTTTGCTGAAGTTATCTGTTTCAAGATGGTGGCGGTTCAAACTTAAAAGTTAAATATCTGAAAAAAAACTAAATAGTTTACTAAAAGTTTTTCCACGATACAACAATGGTGCATGACGTATTATCATTATAAATATAAAAACGCTTTGCGAGTTGTGGCCTCCGATTATGGACTACGAGTCACGAGTTTGGATCTCGGACGACAACTTATAAAATATGACTAAAATGTGACACGTAAAGCATTATTTTCAAACTGATCAGATAAACCTAGTAAGAAATAAAGTTAGCATAATTTTAATGGCGATATGTGATAGAATTATGTTATAGTAGCCTACGCCTTTTTCGTTGTCTGCGTTTGCTATTACCTAACCTAAAACAACTGTTGGTTGTTAAGGTTAATTAACTGATTCTAAATTTGCCAATTTGGTTGCTATCCAAATGCTTTATCAAACGTGTGTTATTTCAGTTGTGCCCAACCTAAATTTGTGTAGGCTTATGATCCAAAAAAGCTGATTTATTTGTAATGAGTAATGAGTGTAACAATAGATTTTTGTTGAATTATAATACAGTAAATATTTTTCTTTTGTATTTTGTTTGTGTTTATTTTATTTGTTTCAGCTATCCTAAAAAAAAACTGTTGGTTATGAAAAATAATTAACTGAGTAATCAATGTTGGTTGCTATGGTAATGAATGTAAAATACTAAGTAAAGTAAGTAAGTAAGTAAGTTTTATTCATCGCTTCTTTACAAAATCAACAGTATAAAAAATATATAAACTAAACACACTACATATTCCATCAAACAAAAATAAGTATAAATACTTTACTTTTCAAAATATAATAGGTTCTAATTAGTTTCAAATGAGAAGCAATAAATCCCCGAGGTATATAACACCTGTAAGGGGCAACAAAACAACAAAAATATAACACAAAAGAACTAAGAATAAAAAATGAAGAAAAACAAAAAAATATTTATAATTTAATTACTATTTAAGCGAGAAATCGCAGAGAGAAATGCAGCCGGACCAATCACAATAACAATCACAATTTAGCAGAGTCTAGAATAACTAACTCAAAAATCGGCTTCTACATTTGATTACATTGCATCCAACATACGTCTGTTGGTTCAGAATAGGGAACAACAACTGAATTGTGTTGCTAAGCTTTTGATTCGAATCAGCTGTTTTATCTGTTATAGTGCTGGGAGTGAACCCACCTATTTTGACCATTTTCAACCCTTAAAATCAATAATTTGCAAAATACTTTCTTTAGTGCACTTCTACGGTACTCTGAAAGTTGTAACTATCTATCATTTATAGATTTGTCTGTTCGCTGATTAAGAATCAGTCAGTCAGGACTTCTTCTTTTACATATACAGATTGAACGAGAACTACCCGTAAAAGCATTTTTAAGATCATTTTACTGCCTATAATTATATCATTTATTATTTCTATTCATTTATTGTTTAGCCAGCACTTTACGGTTAAATTAAACAACAAGCAACACAAAAGTTTCTAATTTATTCAATTGTAACATATTTCTTAAAATGTCCTCTCTTGATAAACACATAACCTACGTCACAAAGGAGGCAATTCTAAACGTTTCTGTAAACGACGTTTCTCAAATGGGTAATATTTTTTTAGTTAAATCGCTACGATCGTATTACCTTCATTGTTTGAAGTAAAAACTTCCTTAGGCGCTCCGAGCACTCTTTGGATGAGATAAAACACACGAACCCGCAATACGCGTCTTAAAGTACGCTTTTGATTTGATCGATGATTTCTTCTTCTTCATTGTTTTACACACGCACTAATATAAACCAGAAGTTGAATATAACAGCTGATAGTAAAAAAGAAGAAATTGACGAAATAAAATAGGCAATGGTAAATTCAATCATAATTGTATGTATTTCGTCATGCCACGCTAACGATGAAATGGACATTTCACTTCCTAATTTTGTAAGTTCTGTTAAATTAGTCTAAAATGGACATAGTGCTTTCTCATTTGTTTAATGTCTAAATTCGCTAACTCAGTTGCTATGGTAATTAATGTAAATGCATTAAAGAAAAGTGTTGGTTCAGTATAGGAACAACCTAAATTTATGTTGTTAAACTTTCTATAAATATTAGCTGTTTAACTTTAATATTTAACACTAGATATTAACGTTATAATAAAGTAAGCAATTCTCAAAGATTTTTTAGAAAAATGTGTTGGTTCTGTACACAAGTGAAAATTATCGTTACCGGTAATATAAATGTTGGTTATATTGGTTTACTCAGAAGTTTTTTCATTATTTTTATCTAGTCCCTTTTTAAAATTTAAAAATAAAAAATAACAAAAACATGATTGTCTATACTCTATGTTTATGTTTTTTAACTATGTATAGTCTATGTTTAACACGATAATAATGATCAAATTTCGTATTAAACCAATATAACCAACGATTTATATTCATGACAGTTTTCTGTCGGCAGTCCCGCGACTGCTTTTTTATATAGATACTAGCTGCCCGATCCGGCTTTGCACGAATAGACAAATCAAAGTTAAATGTATATTAACCAAAAAAATATATCAAGAAATATATTACACTATGTATTTCTTATGGGGATTTTTAGTAACTTTGACCCGCGGAACCCCCCTAAAATTTCGATTTTTTTTTTTTAAAACCTTTCTTAGCGAGCAGCTAGGTCCCTAGAGGAAGCTATAGGTAGTACCATTTAGGATGGCGCGTGGTTTGCGCAGAAGCAGTATTGCCCTTCTCCCTCCAACACCAGTCTTTGTCGTTTTGTAAGAAAAATACAGTCTGTGTCAAATCCATCAATTAGAATTAGAGGGCCGCCGAGCAATTTTTAGTATTGGACGCCCTTTCAATTACAAGCTTCTGCGCAGTACTAGGATTATTTAAATAGGACAAATTTTATATATTTGTAATCTGCGTGATATGTTGCAACTAACAGTATAAATATCTTCCAGTTTAGTAAATGTTCGGAATTTATACAATAACAAATACTTTGATTTTTTAAATCGGGACATGAAAAAGTAGTAAAGCGTAAACTTTTTTTATTTTTAGGGTAGAAAGAAACTTCCAGCGGCAAAGTTGTAGAAAATTAGTTGATCTACATATTTTATTTCTAATATTTTTCAGTCAGATGTTTGGTTTGTCCACAAATCGCTTGCAAATAATATTATCAGGTAATAGCCTAATGTAAACATATTGTTTTTTCTTTTTATTATATGTATAGTTAATTTATAATAATTAACTGAATTGAAGAGCGGGACAGTTAATAATTTAATGTAATGTAAATATATTGTTTTTTTATTTGTATATCTATACTAAATTCATAAGAAACTACTTGAAGAGTTGGACAGTAAATTATTTAATGTAATCTAAATATATACTATTTTTCTATTTACTTATATCTATAGTAAATTTCTAATAAACTACTTTATAAGTTATAAAATAGCCTTTAATTTAAATCGTATTTTAAGCGGGTTTAGTACATGTTTTATTTAAAATGTCTCGATATCATAAAGTAAATACTGCAAGCCAACATAACTAGGGTTGACTGTACAATGTCCCGCCTAAACGTAGGAGGGGAAGTGTGGTGGGATAGGTACTCTGTCTCACTCGCACTACCCGCCCTACGCGCCATCCTATATGATTTTATCTATACCTACCAAATTTCATTCCAATCCGTTCGATGGTTTTTGAGATTTCGTGATGAGTGGGTCAGTGAGTGGTATTTTTATTATATATATAGATAGATTAATTGTTTGTAGTGCATTATTAAAAATATAGGCTACATTGCAATTTTAACGCTGCAGTCCCTACCGAATTATTACTAATATTTCCAATGATGCAAGCCTGTTCGTCGCAGTTAATTTCTTGGCACAAGATGTTCCATTGTTGGTCTCATCACTAACAACGACAAAGGCGGTACGTGGGCAACGCATAAACACGTGTAACTATGTAACATGCCGCATGACGTCGTGCGTGTGCGAGAGTGTGGTGTTTGAAATATGCTAAAAACACACCTGTTCCACTCCCAAACAATATGGTACACTGTCCGTTACGTAAGGGGGAGAGTGTTTGTAGAAGGGTGGTCTGTGTCAGTGAAGTTTAAAAACCAGCCGTAACTAGATATAGACATTCCTTCCCGTATCTTTAAATCCTGTTTGCATTGTGCGACTACGCTCAGTAAAATACTAGAATATCATATTTCACCTTGGAATTGGAATAGTATATTGTGCTAACGTGTCTTTAAAAGGGCGGGTGAAATTTATAAGATTTTTCTAGAGTTGGAGAAAATGAATGCTTTTGAAAAATATTCTTGTAATTATGTTAGAAACTGTTCAAGCTGTCGTTATTAAGCAGTAGCCTAGGGAACTTCAAGTGGCCCTGAACCCTTATAAATAAAATTGCTGTTGTGAGAGCAGCATCATAAAATCGTATACAACTTGATCTGTGATTTGTAATACTGTAGGTACTACAAAATTAGTGGAAGTTTGGGGGTATTGGTTTTCACTAACCAGTGTGTTGTTGACAAACGAAACAACTGAGTAAGTGATTTATAAGACAGGGACCTCCTATATTTTAACTTTACAAATTTCATGTTGGAAAAGCTGCTTTCGCGAAGGTTCGTGCTTCCCAGGATTGAACCCATTATAAGGCCTAAGTTTCGCAAGCTGGGATAACGTTCTCCTGGGGAATCTGACTGCGAATCACACAAATCCAGTTGACGGTCTGCTCTGTTTACTTTCTCAACATAAATAGTAAGTGGCTGAGTAAAAACAGAAATGTCTTCTTTGATTTTTTTTAAAAGCTGCTAAACCGGGCTTCAAATTCTTCTGCAATTGTGACAATTGTATTTTATCCGAGTTAAATATAGAACTTCCATAATTTCTTCAACGTGCTCTTACAGCTTGGAAAATTCATGCATTCCTACTGAAGACTTTAAAAGCTTAATTTTATTTGTGGCCATATAAATTGGCAATATTCGGATGCATTCCTTGTAGCTTCAAATTCAAATCTTAAGGTGGCAAATCGCACCTGATAAAAATGCAAGGTCTGTTATAGAAATTTTGCAATCTACAATTTCATTCTCCCCCCCTCCCACTTCATTTTTAAGGAAAAGGTGAATCTCCTTGCGTAGAGCGAACACCGAAACGAAACAGCTTGAACAGCTCAGCGATTATCGATGAATATATTTCTATTTTTGGTTCTCCGCTTAATGGGCCTCAAAAAAAATCGTCACGGATAGCATGCGGAACCCGAGCCTCATGTTGGACATCCCTGCTCTATACATTGATTTATACTGTTGCCAATCAGGAAGGGGCAGTTGTCAGTTGTCATAGAACCCGATGCACCTTGAGTTGCCAGATTTCTGTCAAATTGCTTGTCATTTGAAAGTCATAGCGAAAGAGGTGAATTGCTTGATGGGTACAGGTAACTATTCATGGCGTCGATGCCTTCCCAGACCAACGCACTCGGCCGATCCTAAAGCACTTTAAATCAAACTATAGTCTAAGTTTGTGTAGGCTGTTATTTTTAAACAAATGTTTCGGTCAGGTCAAAGAATGAGGTAAAGTAGCTAATTATGGCTTCCTTATCAGTATACCAATAATAAGCTTCTGTTTTATCTCACTTAACATGGTGAAACTATAATTAACAAAAACTCCATGCCGCTTAGTGAATACCTTTTCGACTTAAGGTAAAGTATTTCAAAAACTGTATATGTATACATTACGTCTGCTAGTTTAAAACCTTTTTCAGGGAAAACGGTGTAGTCAAGAGGTAAATTCGTTAGCCACTCTGCTGATTCAGTCTCGCAGGAGACCACACAAAGGGGCTTTGGGGGCTTGCCCGCCCCTCCCCCCCAAAATCGACTTAAAATTTATCAATCAATAAATACTAAACATTGTTAATAAAAATAACGGTGTTAAAAACTACTTTTGACTTTCACTAGGAATCCCATTGCAGCTTCGCCTGCGTGTTTTTAATTCAATGTCAAATAGATTTGCTGTTAGTACACGCAAGGTAAAACGGACTTGGAACGTTTCAATTGTTCATTCTTTTAGAAACGTGTAAACACAAAAACAAAAGTACACTCTTATTAGCCAAAAACATTAAATTATAACATTTAACAATCAAATCCAACGTCACTTGTATGCGATAGTGTGCAAGCCCTGTGTACACTTCTGGGAACTAATTTCTATTCGTGCCGTTATTTCCTAATACGGTGGGTAATTTTAAATTCTTAATTTAAATCAACAAACATTTTATTTCACGAAATTGTTTAATTTCAGTATTATGTGATATTTTTTGATTTAACTGGAAGCCCGTGTATGCACGAAGAGAGGCATTATTTGTTTAGGTGTTAACCTCTACAAACATTTTTTTGAACGCAAAACGGATGCGTATTGTAATTGCAGTTAAAATGAGACCTTGCAAACAATTGTATGATACAAATAAACGAAATAAATTGTTTTAAATTTACGGGATATAAAATCCAAGATGGCCATACAGCAGAGCCTTAACCACTCAGCAAATTCAAAAACTCATAGTTTACCTTTCGAAATCAATTTTATCATTGACCACAATTATCATGTTTTTTTAATCGTTCAACACAATTTATTATTAAGAATGTAGTTAGGTCTGTACGCTCGTATTAATATTCGTGGGCAATTTCCTTTGTTTGTTTCAACTTTGAATAGTAGAAATTTAAAAAAAAATCATTTGAGCCCATTCTAAAATTAGAATAACATGAATTTTTATTTTTTACTATTGTTCTATTCAGTTTTACAGCAACGACTCACTGAATTTCTAGACGGCTGTTTGGAGCAGACTATATATTCGACCGGACACTCAGGTTAATTTCACCACCAGGTGCTATCCAGCCATTCGCCATCGCGCTTCACTGACCTTTGGAACTACGCCATGTGTCCCCCCCTCCAATTAACTGACTCAACGACTACCGGACCTTTAAGTAGATATACAAAAATAATCCCCCCCGCCCCGCTTCCCTCGTGGGAAATTAACCCTTGTGCACCAGTACAGAGTCAATATTAGTATTGTGTCTGCAAGTTGTGTTTGCCAATCAACTATGGGCGTATAGCGCATTAAAAATGTATATTTAATTGAATAAAGACGGGCGGTTTATTTGTAATATTGATCGCGAAAATGCTGTATTAAGGTGTTTACTTGGGGGAGGTTTTACATACATACTTGTATTTTGAATTGATTGAAGAAGGGGCCAAACAACCAGTATGGTAGACGAAGTTTGTTAACAATTCTGTGAATGGAAAATTAGAAAGGGTTGAATGAAACATTAGTAAACATAAACAACGAACCCCATCAATAAACATATTTGTATTCAAATCAGCAAATCTTGAATTTTACAGAAAAATCGAATCATTTTGTAGTATCATTTCAATGTTTCAAGTACTGCCTCATAGTACATATCAGAGTAGTTATACCTTAAGTATTCATTGGTTATACAGTGTCTCGCAACCATACTACCAAACTTTACCATGACATTCAGCAGGTCAAAACTAGCAAATAAAACAATCTAGCATGTGTCCTATCTTGCTTAGTTTAAAAGTTGTCTGTCTGTATGCGTTTTTTTATCATGATTAACTCATGAAAGGTTAAAGGTTTTTTCATGAAACTCAACATGAAAATGTATCACATTTTAAAATGTTTATTTTCCTGAAGTTTTCCGTTTCAAGATGGCGGCTGTTCAAACTTGTCATAGTTAAATATCTAAACAAACTAAAAATTTTTCGAACAAATTTTAAATTACAAAAAATGTAGACAATTTATAAAAAGACAAATCTAATGGTGTATCACTTGTTATAATTGAGTATTAATTAAGAGTAACTGAGAAAATGCAATAATTCTTTCTGAAAGTAGTTTAAATGATAACTTTCCTTGAATGTAGTAACTAATCACCAAAAACCACTTTTAGCCAGAACCACATAGAACTCATCTACCAAATTACAAGATAAAATAATGTAAAATAGATGACATAATATAGGAAAAAATTTTAAATAGATATTATAAAATGTAATTTGGATAATTTATTTAGAATCAAATACTTTGTAGGGGGAGACGCTGTATAATCTTATAGATTTGCAAAAGGAAAAGTATAAATTTAATACATTTTTTAACAAGAAATCTGGATGAAATTAACTAATTATTTTACACCTATCCCGCCAAAGTAGGTACTCAGAGTCTAAAAATCTTAAAAATACAGTTTAAATATATTTTAACAAGATTTTGGAGCAGAAGTTAGTTATGTAGTACATATCAAAAACGATGAAATTAACTAATTGCTCTTGCAAGATTGCTGTGTATTTACGCAATTTACATAATGTCTCCGGTTAGGTCGAGAAATATTGAAACCGCCATCTCGTTTGCATCATATAATAACTCCTAATTAAAAATACGATATTTTCAGAGTGTTTTTATTTCCATAAAATGTAATTCAATTATATCATAGATTTGTATTTTCACATTTCCAAAATTTCCTGAAAACACATAAAGAAAAATGTTATAAAAAATAACACGTGTGTTACTAAAAGCTTTTGTAGATTTTTTATAAATAAACAATGAAATATAGAGGATCAAATGCAGAGCACCATAATGAAAGTACCCGCATTGTTCAGGTTATGTCCAGTTTGACATACTTCCACCCTTTGTGCCATATTTCAGACACGTAATTTTGTCGCACGAGTGTTTAAATATTGTTACACGGGTTAGTTAAAAAGTTATTAACGGTATGTTAATTAGTTAGTACAGCCAGCTGTAGTATTTTGATAAATTGGAAAACGAATACATTTCATAGGCCTGTTGCTGGAACACTTGTGTAGGCTATAATTAGTGAATTTTACAAATTACAATTTACTAAATTATTAGTTCTAGCATTTTCTTTGCATGGATTTCTAATGATAAAAGTTGTTTTTAAAAGTTAAATAAACTAATATAAAAACGAGTGTACGTCAGGGAGTAACAATATAATATAACAGCTGATTTCACCCATAATCTGTAATAACTTAAACAAAATCTGGCGCAGAATGTACTTTGGGATTATGTTTACAACTTCAATCAGTATTATAATGCTTCGCTATTGCTTGATTTAGTTTTAAGGGAGTTATTCTATTTCATTCCTTTGACTTAAATAATCGAATTGAAAATATTTTGTTTATCAATTACGAATAATATTCAATATTGTTAGTGTTATAGTTTGTAGGAATTTAGTACCATTTATTTTTATTGTATAGGGGTACCTACCCCATTTAAATATATTTGTTTGCAGTGACCATGTTTTCTCAAATATCCTAGTATTAATATGTCTAAATTGTGAAATTAGTGGAATAGTTTTGGAGAATGAGAAAAAGTAAGGGTTTGGATTGCTATTTAAATTTGACGGTAGTTTTATTCCATTTCATGTCTTTGACTTAAGGAATCAAATTGCATATAGTTTTTTATATACCTTAAATATAATAATTTTAGTTTTATAGCTTGTAGGAAGTTACTTTAATTTATATTTATTATATAGGGGTAGCAACCCCATTTCAACCTCCAGAACTGTAGTAATTTTAACGTCTAAACACTCCTGGCTGGATGAAAATATGGATAAACTATGAATGTTTAGTGAAATTGGTTGAATAGTTTTTAGAATTAGAAAAAATAAGTGTTTGGATTGCTATGTAATTTTGAAGGTAGTTTTATTCCATTTCATGTCTTTGACTTAATAAATCAAATTGCATATAGTTTTTTATATACCTTAAATATAGACTAATAATTTTAGTTTTATAGCTTGTAGGAAGTTACTTTAATTTATATTTATTATATAGGGGTAGCAACCCCATTTCAACCTCTTGAACTGTAGTAATTTTAACGTCTAAACACTCCTGGCTGGATGAAAATATGGATAAACTATGAAATGTTTAGTGAAATTGGTTGAATAGTTTTTAGAATTAGAAAAAGTAAGTGTTTGGATTGCTATTTAATTTTAAAAGTAGTTATTCCATTCCATCTCTTTAACTTAAGCTATTGCATATAGTTTTTTGAATACCTTAAAAATATAATAATGTTATAGCTTGTAAGAAGTTGCTTTAATTTATATTTGTTATATAGGGGTAGCAACCCCATTTCAACCTCTTGAACTTTAGTAATTTTAACGTCTAAACACTCCTGGCTGGATGAAAATATGGATAAACTATGAAATGTTTAGTAAAATTGGTTGAATAGTTTTTGAGTCTATAGAGGACAAAGAAACAAAGATACATTAATTTTTATAGTATATAGATTTATTCATTTATACAAATTTAAAGAAAATATACTCATTCGATTAACTTCGGAAACATTTGTACATCTTCGTATAACATATTCAATAATTATTAATGTCTTCATTATAATATTAATAACTTCTAAATCATTAGACGGTGCATTGTGAGTTTGCACCTCGACCTTGCAGCTTCGGGTTATGGACTGCGCTTCGCAAGTTTGCAACCCGGCCGTCGGTTTCTGATCAGAAGGTGCCCCCACGGCAACCTCGCTCTCGTAGATTTGTACCGGGTACTTTTATGGTATTTTACGTAATGATTGATTTCAGGGGAACCAAAAAACGTGTAAAAAATCAAAATGTTCAGAATAATCTCTTTTTTTAGACAAAACTCCAAAAGGTTTCATTCTAGTTCGAACAATCTCAAAATTGTTTTACTTCCAGTCAAAAAAACGTGCTTCTGGTTGTTTATTTTGACTAACTGCATTTTGACTAACATTTTTAACTCGTCCGAGCGACTTAAAAACCCAAAGTGTGTTTGAAATTTGGACCGAATTGGACTGTTTTTTAGTTTTTTTTCGTACTAGAATGAAACATTTTTCAGTTTTATTTGCAAAACTAAATATAGGAAATTATTCTGCACATTTTGTTTTTTTACATGAACTATGGTTCCCCAAAATCGATCAAAACGTAAAATAATATAAAAGTACCCTAAAAATACCATAAAAAGCTAGTTTCGTCACTACGAGCAAAGCGAATCTGTCCATAATCCGAGCCCGCAAGGTACCGGTATAGATACAAACTCGCAAAATTCAGTCAATAATCTGAGGCCGCAAGGTCTAGGTGCAAACT
>JAGFPH010000065.1:1200317-1223326 GCA_018207615.1 Philaenus spumarius
GCAAGGTCTAGATGCAAACTCGCAAAATTCAGTCAATAATCTGAGGCAGTAAGGTCTAGATGCAAACTCGCAAGATTCAGTCAATAATCTGAGGCCGCAAGGTCTAGGTGCAAACTTGCAAAATTCAGTCAATAATCTGAGGCCGCAAGGACTAGGTGCAAACTCGCCAAATTAAGTCAATCATCTGAAACAGTAAGGTCTAGATGCAAACTCGCTAAATTCAGTCAATAATCTGAGGCCGCAAGGACTAGTTGCAAACTCTCAAAATTCAGTTAATAATCTGAGGCAATAAGGTCTAGATGCAAACTCTCAAAATTCAGTCAATAATCTGAGGCCTCAAGGACTAGGTGTAAACTCGCAAAATTCAGTCAATAATCTGAGGCCTCAAGGTCTAGGTGCAAACTCGCAAAATTCAGTCAATAATCTGAGGCCTCAAGGACTAGGTGTAAACTCGCAAAATTCAGTCAATAATCTGAGGCAGTAAGGTCTAGGTGCAAACTCGCAAAATTCAGTCAATAATCTGAGGCAGTAAGGTCTAGGTGCAAACTCGCAAAATTCAGTCAATAATCTGAGGCAGTAAGGTCTAGGTGCAAACTCGCAAAATTTAGTTAATAATCTGAGGCAGTAAGGTCTAGGTGCAAACTCGACAAATTCAGTCCATAATCCATGGCCGCAAACTCACAAAGCAAGTTTTTCTCACCGATCAGAACGAGTGAGCTGGGTCTGGAGGCTGAGGAGCAATAAAAATCTACTAATCTATTTCGTACTAGCAGACAGCTATTCGTGAGTAGACCAATTTCCCCAAATAGTTGGTCTAAACCCTAAAACATATAAACTTCATTTTGGAAATTCGCTCAACTCGCGTCAACGGTTCAGCTGCGTGATCGAACTATTATTTTAAATCAAACAACAAAACACCGACTATTATAGCGTCATTATAAAAATAAGTGGTTATGTAATGCAAATTATATTCATGGTTAAAGTTTCACTAATTTTACGTTAGGGCAATAAATAAATGACGAGAATTGTTTTTGAATGAGGACATTAATATTACTGCCTATTCGTCCGAACATCTGTGGTTGTTTTTCCTTCCCAAGAGAGAGAAAGATTGTCATGCTGTAATCATTATTTCGTAGGTAACAAGAGCCAGATATTTATTAGTTTATATTTTGAACCCAAACAAACGTCTCTGCTTTACGTCAGCCATAGTCGACACAATTTCCATAAGAATAATATTAAATCCTGCACCTTAAACATTTCCATTTTATCTCTTAACTTTTAAAAAGGCAGTGAATTTTATGTTTTCCTGATTTTACGTTTTTACACAATGAGTTCACGAATTTTATAACTTATTTTCATATTTCGGAACACAATTTGTGGAAATTAATGAATAAAGTTCTTCAAAAATAAAAATAAACCTGAAAGGCGAGAACGATTCCAGCCGTCCTAGTCTAAAGTATGGTCATAATAATTCGACCAAGCAGCTGAACCGCAGACGTGAGTTGAGCGAATTTCCAAAATTAAGTTTGTAAAATGTTTTCAAATTGTTGTATATGTATTTAACCAACTATTTGGGAAATTGATTAACTCACTAAGACGTTGAATAGCTGCCTACTTGTAAGAAATATATAAGTAGAATTAATTAATTTGTACCTCAGCCTCCCTCCAACCAAGGCTCACGCTTTGCGAGTTTGCACCTTGCCCTTGCTGCATAGAATTTTGGACTGCTTCGCTTCGCTCGCAGCTGAACCTCGCGTTTTTGCATCCCGGCCATCGGCCTCGGAACAGAATAAGCTGCCATCGGTAAAATCCCTCTCATGGATTTGAACCAAGTACTTTTGTAGTATTTTACGTTTTGATAGATTTTGGGGGAACCAGACGAGCTATCCGTGAAAAAAAACAAAATGTGCAGAATAATCTCCTATAATTACTGTTTTACATTAATCCACAAAAAAGTTTCATTCTAGTACGAAAACTCTAAACAAATTTACTTCTGGTTAAAAAAAAGTGCTTCTGGTTGTTGGATTTTTTGCTAACGAACGCGTCCGAACCACTTGGAAAACAAACGTGGGTATCAAATTTGGGCCAAAGATGTAAAATACGGTAGACAACAAATGCAAACAATTTAAAGACAAATAAAACTGTGAATCACTTTTTATAATTGAGTCAACTATAACTGAGAAAATACAATAATTCTGGCTAAAAGATGTTTTCAATGATTATATTTCATTCACGGAAAGTGATATTTGAAACTACAGCTAGAAATATTGTATTTTCAATGATAAAAGTGATACAACATAGTATTTGTCTTTAAATTGTCTACATTTTTTACTTTCTCACTATACTATAGTATAGAGAAAGTATATTGATCGCAAAAAAATCGATGTTGAGATTTTTGTGGAAATATCCGTTTTGGGACCCCTGAGTCCAAAAAAGTGATTTTTACAAAATGTCTGGCTGTATGTCTGTATGGCTTTTTGTATGTCTGTATGTATACAAAGCTAGAGCGAAAACTATTCGATCGATTTCGAACAAATTTGCACCAACATGTCAATTAGGCCTATATAGATGGACGAAAAAGGGTTTTGAACATTTTTGAAAAACAACCCCCTTTTTGGCCAAAAAACACCAAAAATCAGTTATTATTTTTTATAAAAAACGGCTCTAACGATTTTGATCAAATTTGGCTTATTTTTAGCCGTTAATATACCCTACCACATGCAGAAAACCGTATATTTCTAAAAATTCTTGTTTAGTTCTTGTTTATAATAATAATAATAATAACAGATTTTTTGGGGTTTTTTGGTTAAAAAATGGGTTGTTTTTCAAAAATGTTCAAAACATTTTTTTCATGCATTTATACAGGCCTAATTGACGTGTTTTGTGCAAATTTGTTTGAAATCGATCGAATAATTTTCTCTCTAGCTAATAATAATAATATTTATTAGTTTATCTCCGACTTTAATATCACCTCTCCTACACCACCTACAATAATTATGAAGTCACTATGAATCTTTTTAATAATTTAAATGTTTGTGAGAAAGTATGTGCCAGTTCCTGGTACCTTTATTGTATTTTAAAATGTTTTCGTAAAATATTTCGTTTTTAGATGTTTAACTTAGAAAAGTTTGAACCGCCGCCGTCATCTTGAAACGGAAAACTTTAGCGAAATTTAATTTTGTATATTTATGTAAACCAATATGATAAACTTTCATGAATTTATCTTACACCGTCCATGTGATAGTCTAATAATGTTTTCTTTTTTTTTCAAAAAAACGCAGACAGACAACTTCTAAACTAAGCAATTTATTTTATATTTTATGTTTTTCTAACTAACACATGATATATTTTATTGTTAGCTAGTTTTGATCTGGTGAATAGCATGGTAAAGTTTGGTAGAATGGTTGCGAAACATTCTATAAAGATTTTTTATAACAGTGGATTGTTTCTGTCCTTTGACTTACTACTGCGCGTAGCCCCATATCGCGTTCTGCCGCAGCAGCTGGTGTCTCGATATTGCAATTTCTAACTTTATGTACCCCAGTCGCGACGAAATTTATGGCCATGAAATGGAGTTGTAAAAGTCTGTGATCAAAGCTCGTGTCAAATCGGTCATTTAAATAACGATTCCACAAAGACTATATTGTCAAAGTCGGAAGATGGTCTTTGTCCTATTTGCACGCTCATTGCCCAAGGCGTCTAGATTTAATTCAGACATTCCATTTTAGATTTATCATTTACGATAGAGCAGAGTGTTAAATTACGTCAGACTTCTGTAACTTTAAGATCATTTCCAATTGCGCAACACTCCATGAGTGGCATGTTATGATTCCTAGTATTTATTAACTTTCAAATGTTTTGATAAACATAATAAATATATTAAATAGGATAAATTAGTAGAAAAACGGTGTTCTTAAACTAACTTGTGTCTTAATCTATTTAATGTATATAGTAATTTAAAATGGAAAGCAATAATAATATAAATTTAAACTATTGTAAAATATCTATAACAATTTATTAGTCTATATCCTAAAGGCTATGTATGAATTCTCTGCAGTGCATTAAATGGCTTGAAACAGTACAAAACCCAATAAGTCTAGTCAAATTGTGTTTTTTCCAGGAACAAAATATAGAAGCTTTTTTCTCGCTCGTTCTATATGTTTTTTTGGAGTGCTGAATCCGAATTTCAACTTTCATGGTTTCACAACGAAAAGCGCAAAAACCCCCAAATGTTCTGGTTTTTTAAAGTTTTTTGCCAAAAAGTCATAAAACAATGCACTTTTCGAGGTATTCTATACAAAATTATAGCATACTAAATTTCCTACAAAAATCACTCCTCAAATGTAATTTTTGGTTGAACGGTTTAATCTATATATATAAAAATGAATTGCTGTTCGTTAGTCTCGCTAAAACTCGAGAACGTTAGAATCGGCTGGACCGATTTGGCTAATTTTGGTCTTAAAATGTTTGCAGTAGTTCATAGAAGGTTTAGACGTAAAGAAAAATTTGAAAAGTTTCCCGAAAAAGTTTCAAATTTGGAAGAAACTCAACCGCCTTTACTGTATGAACTCAAAACCATAGCTTACAAAAACAGCTGTTCGTATAAAAAGCTTAGCACACGTTATGTTTGTTTACAATCATTACCATAGCATCATTACTTAGCAAATTTATAATCACTTTAATACTCTTCAAAACTAACAGCTTTTTAAGGTTAGATTGAAAAACTATAAACAAACACAAGGAAAAATCAACGAAAAATGCTTACAGAATTATAATTCAACTCAAATATTGGTTATTAAATATCTATATAGGCCTACTTAGAGATATGCTGTTTAAAATATTGTTTATATAAAATATATCATAACTATGAATTTTTTAATACTTTTCAAAACATATTTTCACTATCAATAATAATAATAACAAACAAATTATTTGACACCATGCATAACCTTAAACATATACGAGTTTAAACATATTTTATTGAAAACTAAACAAACCATCTGAATTTAACTAAATGCCATTAAAATATCACATTCGTAGCTTTATTTTGATTTATACTGTATATTATATATTTAAATACTAAACAATATATACCTTATACTAATTAGGCCTATACATTTAAAATTACAAACTCTATTTGAACCGGTTTGTTAAATCCTAAATTAACGCGGATGTTACAAAGTTATTCAAATATATTTTCTACGATCCCCAGCTAATTTAAAACCTCGCTAAGAAAGGGTTAAAAGAAATTCGAAATTTTAGGGTGGTTTGGAGAGGGGGTCAAAGTTACTAAAAATCCCTATAAGAACGAATTGGAATGAAATTTGGTACGTAGCTTCCTCTAAGACCGTAGGTGCTCGCAACATTGTCAATGAAATTAAGTGAAAGTCAAACTTAGTAAAAACTATAAATTAAAACGATTTTTTTTTATATTTAAAGCTTTTTCATGTTAGATAGTAGTTTACAGGAATACAATTTTCAGTGCTTTCCTAAATAGCGTAGACTTTTTTTTCATGACCACAGTAGGATACGCACAGGTATTCAACGAACACTTAAAAAGAATTACAATTACGTCAAAAAGACTGAAAATACCAACAACCACGGGCAACGCCGTACGGGTCAGCTAGTTATTAATAAAAAGTTTTTTTTAAACTATTTATATAAGTATTTTGTGTCTGAATAAACAAATATACTTGGACAAAATATTTATGTAATTAATTAATTACTATAATTTAATTAATTATTAAATAAATCGATGTATTATAATTAATAAGTAATTACATGTATTATTAATTAATTATAAAGCCAAATAAATAGTTTTTAATTAGTAAATAGGCCTAGTGATAATATAGGTCTCTACTGAGTTTTGGGCGAAGGAATCTTGACATAGCGAGCGGCTTCGCGTAATATGACATACCATTTCAACGAGTTCTAGCGGCTACACGTTTGCCCAAAATAACTGATTAAGGTGTGCAATTTGTAAAAGATTTAATTTAGTGTTATCAGAATGCAAGATATTTTGTAAATACAAACACAGTTTTTGAGTTACAAGCGAAAAACTAACAAAAAACTGTGTTTCCACAAAGTAGGAAATTTTTGCCCTTTTTTAGCGTGCTCCAGCGGCCAAACCATTCAACTAAAAAAATACTTTTGAGGGGTGCTTTTTGTAGGAAATTTAATGTACTATAATTTTTTACAGAATAGTTTACCTCGAAAATTGCATGGTTTTATGACTTTTTATCAACAGACTTTAAAAAAGTCGAAAATTTGGAGATTTTTGCGATTTTCGTTATGAAGCCATATTCGTGGGAAGTAGCAAAGTTGAAATTCTGATTCAGCACCCCAAAGAATATACAGAACGAGTGAAAAAAACTTCTATATTTTTTCCTGAAATAGGCAGATTCGGAGACGATTTGACTGGACTAAATTTATGTATTACCAAGGCAGTGCCTAGATAGAATGCCCAACGTCTTCTATCAAACGTATAGAAGACAATATTTACTGTTTGATTTAAGAAAGTCTTCTCACGTTGAATTAAACAAATAAATAATGCACTGACGTGAGTTCGTGTATTCAACGAACTATTTGGGGAATTGGTATACTCACGTTGTCGCCGAATAGCTGCCTGTGAGTACGAAACATATTAGTAGTATTTGTTTGTACCTTAGTTGCCAGCCCCGGCCCAATCGCTGCTTAGCGTGTTTGCAGCTCGAAGTTGTGCTCTCGGAATATGGAAGGCTTCCTTCTGATAGCAGCCCGGCCGTCAGCCTCGGATCAGAAGCTGACCCTACTTGGATTTGAACCGAGTACTTTTAGGGTATTTAACTTTTTCATTGATTTTGGAGGAACCAGACGATAAGGTCGCATAAACAAAGAAATGTGTAGAATAATGCCCTATATTTATTTGTTTGGATAAAACCACAACAAAATTCATTCTACTACGAAAAGTCACAAACAATTTTACTTCCTGTCTAAAAAAGTGTTTCCGGTTGTTACATTTTTTTTGTTACCGAGCTCGTCCAAGCCACTTAAACAACTAACGTGTGTACCAAATTTGGACCAAATCGGACGGAAAATGAGGTTATTATAGTACATATATAAAAACACGTCTGTATAGTTAGAGGTTGCAAGGTTGAGGTGAAAACTCGCATAGAGGATTTTCTGCTGCGAGTGGAACGATTGGATTAGAGGCTGAGGGGCAAACAAATTCTACTAATATTATTTCGTACATGAAGGCAGCTGCTATTCAGCGTTTTCGTAGACCAATTTCCCAATAGTTGGTTGAAATAATTCAGCTGAGGGATCAAATTATCTAAATTGCATTAATCTTTACGTATTGTTTTATAAAATTCTTACAAACAACTTTAAAAGTTAATAACTCTTCTTGTAATTTGTGTTCAGTATTTTCCTCTTCAACTAACATATATATATACAATACCCAAGGGATTGCTTTATTCCGTGTTTGAAAACGGAACCGTAAACAGCGCAAGTAGTATTTACCTTTGAAATCCGTTTATATCAACATTTTCTAACAAAGTAAATAAATACTAGGAAAAGGCGGCGACAGAGTGTATGCAAATAATCTACTGCCTTTTAAATGTTTGATATTAGTAATGAACGACAGTAAAATAGGTTAAAGCCAATAATACCTTTCGTGACATAAATATGAAACACGACAGGAAATTATCTCCGCCTCCATTATTGAATATAATCTGACACATTAAAATACAGTCGTTTTCAGTAATGTAGCGTCCATTAACGTGGGGAGAAATCCATGACCTTTAATCTTACCCTGGCACATTATTTGGTTAAGTACGTACGGCTGATAATCAGGTTTTAGTTATTCATTAAAGTGAGGTTCAAACGGAATACTCAACGCCATTGTCCTGGCCCATTTTTATTTTAACAATAATAAATCATCTGATGCGTTTATAAACACTGAAATACTAACTATGGTTATGAAACATAGGCCTAAACTATTTATGTCTCTCTTGCCGGTAACATTGGTTTGTTCGGGTGACCGAACAAGAAATACATATTAAAATTGAATAATAAGTTTTTCTGTTATACACATTTTTTACCTGTTTTTTTTTTTTTTTTTTTTTTTTTTTTGTGGCAACGCCATATTTCCCTTAATTCTTCAACAAAATTATTTAATGAAACATCATTTTAAACCTTTTATGTTCCGCTCTATTGACAAAAAATAGTCAAATAGCTTACAATTAATGTTTTTGTAAAAACGTAGGGCCTATATGAAAAAAAACTTTCATATGAAAGTTCATGTGATTCCTAATGAAAGGCGAAATCTGTTTAACAAACATGAGATCTGTTAGTTAGACTGTTTACATTCTATAAGCCAGTGTAATCTATCACGCAAATCAAACAAATGAAAGTATTATAAATCGTTGTTTATAAACCAACGTAAATAAATAAACGTAATTAACTGAATTAAATCAACCAATATTCGCACGGTTCAGCTAGTGTTTGGTCATTTTTTGAATTCAGAAATATTCAAATCAATCTATATTTTAATAAGCTTAAACATAATGTAACACAACCATGCCTTTGTTTTTAATAATGTGAATCCCCTCTCAACGTACCCCTAGTTTTTTAAAGGAGGCAATTTCTAATTATAACTTTATCAAATGTTGTCGTACAATAACTCTACTTGATCTAATGTTGTTTACAAAACTTTAAAAATAGAGAGATTTGGGTCCAATCTGTATTTGCTATTATTGGTGTCCAGATTTATTAGCTACAATAGCCTGCGGCAGCAAAATAAATATATGTATTATTATTATTACTTTTTTTTTAAGGGGAAGAATGCTCTTACGCAGACCTCTTAGCCAGCCTGTGAGGTACTGTGGGACTCGATCCGCTGCCGCGCGGACCCACTACCCACTAAACCATCCCCCTCTCCCCAAACTGCTCACAGGGAAGGAGTAGCAGCGTCTAGGGAATATCCCTAATGACTGTAAGAGTCAATCTGAAACATAACAAAATCGTCATTAATGGTATGGCGGTGGCAGCTTGAAGATGTCTCTACTCGAGACCAGCCATCAACGGAATCCAAGATCCATGCCTAAAACATCACTGGCATACTGGGGGTCCCGGAGCTCCGATGAAGGCACAATTCCGAGAACGAGTGAGAAGTCGGGCTGGAACAGAAGAAGAAACGTGAGAAAATCATTCCCCGAGACCGGGTCGGCAACAGAACAGCTTGACACCCGTACCTAAACATCACTGGCAGAGGGATCCCGGAGCTACGATGAAGGGCCGACTCGAGTTCCGAAGTGAAGAGCTGACTGGAACAGATAATGCATTGAATTAGTGCTTGAAGAAATAGCTACCCGCAGCCCGACCGACAGTCGGACTACGGGAGACAGGAAGAAAGAGTCCGCCGGAGTTGTGTAGTGATCGTCTGTCGAAGAAGTGTGGATTGTATGGATGACTTCGCTGCCCGCAGTAACCGACATCAGGTACCAGGAGAACTCCCCGATGAAGGCGTCCGCCAACGACGATGAGTGTGCGTCCGTTAGTCGTGTTCGATGTGAAGCGCTCCCCGTGATAAAATCATCCTCGGAACTTCAAGGCCCGTCCTAAACTTCACTGGATGTCTCTCGAGAAGAACAGAAGAAGGCACTACCCCGGGTCCTGCTGTGTTGTGTAGTCGTCCGTGTCCTGAAGTGAAGTGATGATGAGTTGTGTGTTGTGTTGTGATGTATATGAAAATAAATATATGTATGGCCAGAAACTTTTATCTGGTTCAGTTTTCAAGTAAATATGATGCCCCCAAAACCAGTCATGTTGTAAAAATTTTCCAATTGGGTCAGCAAATCTCAAAGTGATGGTACAGTTGCAACTAGACTCCCCTAAATTGAATGTTTATTGTGCTGTGTTCGCCAGAAAGTTTTGGGAATTTTTTTGCTAAAGTAACTATAACTGTTGTTGCCCATATTAATTTGCTACAACTTTTTTTTATATGAGCTGCTGGTACAACTACTGCTCTTTCCTCAATTTGAAGAAGCTGACCGCAGAACTTTATTTGGCAGCAAGATGGTGCACAGTCTCACTGGTATAACTCAGCACGCGATTTGTTAAACGACGTTGTAGCCGACCACTGGATAGCTGCGTAGCTTGCATGGCCTCCACGTTCACCCGATCTGACACCATACGATTGTTACTTTTGGGGGTTCATAAAGGATCAAGTGAACGAGCCCTCCGCTACCAGATTGAAGATAAGATTATAGCAGTTGTTGCAACAATTACTCCAGAGGCACTGAACGAGGTTTGGGACGAACACGGCTATTTACTCGATGTGTGCCGTGTAACGAATGGTGCTCCCATTTTCACTTGTAGGAAATACTATTTGAGTTGCTTTTGCATTTGATGTATTCTTTATAATTGTTAGTTAAATGTAAAAATACTACAAAGCCATAACACTCCAATAATCATTTTGGAACATCTGGTATTTCACCTTTATTTAGTGTGTCAACTTCAAAACTTAAGAAGTTCTGAATTAAGGCACTATAATTAATTGTAAACTGTAATTGCTAAATAAAACTTCAAACTTTTCTCCGACGTGAGAAAGGCAGAGATTATCACTTATTAGAACGTCTGTTATTATACTTCTTAAAACGTAATCTTTGTTTTGTTTAGAAACAACTCCTCGCATGAACTAGCTCGACTGTAATTACGTTAAATGAGGTGGAGAAGGGGCAGGAGGAAATACTTGAAAATAATTATATGTAAGTGCAAGAAATAAAACAAAACCGCCTCAATTTGTGCGCTCAGATAATTGATTGGGTCACGCTCGCGTTAAAGCCTTGTTTATAAACTGAGAAAATAACTCACAAGTTTTGTCTCCGACGAATTATTTACCGACTTCATAACAGTAAGTTTCATCTTTTATAATTCCAAAACCGTCCTTGGAACTTCTTATCTAAGGTAAATATTTACCGTTCACAAAAACGACGATCTCGAATGAACCAAGCCATTCATCGAGCCCACATAAACTATAGTTTATGAAATGACATGCAGCCTGCAGCACGGTTCACTACCCCTGAACTCGTACTTGACCATTGTCGTCATTAGAAAACGGAAGTGGAAACAGAGCGGCAGTCACACAATATAGCACTACTTCCTCTCTTGCATCATACGTCACTTCCGAGTACAGATTGGAGCGATTGAATTTTAGATTTAATTTAAAGGTAACCTCAAAACGGCGACCTTAAATTAAAACCCGTGAATAATGAATTGATGGAGGTCATGTGATGAGTCACCAGAGAACATACGATTCGGTTAACGGAGGGCATTACATACATCAACAAACATTACACAAACATATTTATTTTGGAAAAACGTATATCGTTATTATTTCAATTAAAGAAACTGGTAGGCCTACAAGCTAAATTACATTCTTGATTACATGACTTAACTTCTTCTTCTTATTACTCAGAGAAACTATGTATTTAATCAAGTAGGCTGTGTGTATATATATATATATAGAGAGAGAGAGAGCTCATAAATATATATACATATATGTTACGTAGTGTGCGTTTCAAGGTGCAGTTGTAAATTTATTCGTCAACTTAAAATTAAATCTAAGAAAGTAATTCTGTGAATATATATTTAATTTTACTTAAAGTAAATTAACATTTTCTTGCTGCGAAATTAAAAATCTATATACAGAGTGTTCATAAAGTGCCTTTAATTCTCAAGGCAACCTTTATTATTTACAGTTAGAGAATCCCCTTTTATTATTAGGACAGTAACAATATTAAACACTGAGGTAGGTGCTTCATCATTGGGTAAAAAATTTCAAAGTTACAATGTGTGACACAAGCAGACCAAATATCAGCAACAGAAATGCAAACAATCCCATGATGCTTTGGGAGCGCCACGGGCGACAAGATTGGTTGAATGGAAAGTGTGAGATTTGCTGCAAAACAGTTGTTGGATACAGTTGATTTCTGCATTAAAACGCAATTTCCAATATTAATTTAAAGCCTAAAAATGTTGCTTTTGGACAGAAATAGAATTATAGGTAGATGTGCCTTTACAAGATGAACTCGTTAATATGCATAAATCAATATCGAAGAAAGTGGATAATGTGACTTTGCATCTACACCCCTCAAATAAAATAATTCAACCACGCAGCCGAACCGCTGACGTGAGTTGAGCGAATTTCCAAAATTAAGTTGATATATTTTAGAGTTTCAACCAAGTATTGGGGAAGTCGGTCCACTCACAAAGACGTTGAATAGCTGCCTGCGTGTACGAAATATATTAGTAGAATTTGCTATCATCTAGGCCTCCAAACCCTATACACCCCTCATATATTAATTACATTAACTACTGCTTATTGGGAATGTTTGTAATTGGTTTGTGACTGAGTAAATTATAATTCTTTCATAAACGGCATAAAATATGTTTGATTTTTACTACCTGTCTAGAGTATACTAGAGTATAATTTATATTAAATAACGTTTAATCGTCTTTTTAACAATTTGTTTTAAATTAACTTTAAATTTGCAATTTATATAATTTTTTAAGTGCTGAAGTTGGAAAGCACTTAATTCATGTACTTATTATATTAATTGAAAAAGTGTTCTCAATTAATGATTCAGGATTGTTAACTCAGTGTTGTAAGTAAAACCTTTTTAAAACTTGTTTTTAATTTCTTATTCCTTGTCAAGAATAACCCATTTTAATTAAGTTATCCATTGTATGCCATTCATTGAAAGGATGTATTAATAATTAAACCATACAAAACAAATTATTATTTAATAAAAGTGTTTAGTTATACTGTATAAATAAAGTTATTTTGTTTTACACAATGTTAAACATTGTGTATTGATTCATTTACATGTAGTTCTACCTTCTATCGTATATTATATTATACTAGGGGCTCTGCCCCTGTCTCATCGCTCACCAACCCATGGCGAAGCCAATGCAAACAGATCATTCTATACACTGATATGTTCACGGAAATGACGTTGAGAGGTGGCCTATACATTGCTAATGATAAAATGAGATCGAAATAGACACAACAATTCTAATTGCAGCATGCGTTATAATTTCACCATTAATATTTTAATAATCAATAATCAACATATTTTGATATTATTACCTACTAAAGGGAAAATGTAAAGCATGTAACAACAGATGTGTAACTTTTTAATACGGTAAAAGTTTTTTTGTTTGCCTTCGCCAATCTAAAAACACCTGTTGGTTGTGAAGAATAATTACCTAATTCTAAATTTGCCAATTTGGTTGCAAATAAACGTGTTTTGGTTCATTGTAGGCCCAACCTAAGATTATGTTCCGTTTTGTTTACCTAAATTAATTTTTTTATTTATATTATGTAACACCAGACGTTTGAATTGAATAAAATAAGCATTTTCCTTGAATTTTATTTGTGTTTGCTTTTAGTTTGTTAATCTAACCTAAAAAAAGCTGTTGGTTGTGAATAATAAGAAACTGATTCTAAATTTGCTAAGTTGGTTGCTATGGTAATGCGTGTAAACAAACATGGTTTTGATCCGAACAACTGTTTTATCTGTTATAGGGCTGGGAGTGAACGCCAGAATTATCACTATGTTTACGCTTTAAAATACAATTTTGCAAAATCCTTTCTTAGAGTGAGTCTATGGCCATATAAGAATATACCTTTAAATTTTCGTATTTGTATCATAAGTAGTTTTTGCTCTAGGTTGACTGTATGTCACTCAGCCATTCAGTCAGGACAATACCTCTTAAATATATAAATAGGCCTACACAGAAAGGCCTCATAAATAAATAATTTAAAAAGATAACTACAAGGTTAAACATGATCACGTCTGTAAACAATCTGCAGTTGTCACGACCAATTTAGTGCATTATATTGACCAACAATCTACCTTTTTATGGTATAAATTATTTTGGTTCACCTGGACGGGATTTTGCCTTTAATTTTGCAACAACTGAACAACCATTTTTTTAATAAAATGCTATTGTACAAAGCCTACGTCACTCGGTGTGCAATTCATAACTCGTCGGCTTAATGTTCTTCCATATCAGCCGAGTAGTTTGCAACATTAGATCTACTCGAAATACAGAAATCTACTTTCACTTTATAATGTTAGTTCAGACGACAAACTTGTTTTTGTAAGATTCGGGTTTTTAAGTCGGCAACATGTTTTCCTGCTCTTGATCCATCCAGAAGCGGAATGTTTGACATAAAACCTCAACTAACTGTTACTGGAGAAAACAAGGTTTTTATCAAAAAAGTATCCAACAATTTCACTCATTACGACGCCACTCTAAACAAACATATTCTAATTGTATGCACGGTTTCCACATGACATCAGTCATCTTTATTCATTTGCTGCAATAACTAGCATTTCCGTTCCTATAGATAGCGTTTTCGGCAAATCAAAATGGCGGAGCAAGTGAGTTTAGAATTTGTCAGTTCAGATACACTTGAAAGAGGAAATACGATAAACAAACCACAGCCGGAAATGTCACCGGAAGTAATGTTTATTATGGTCTACGTAGCGCGCGCACTCTGGTCGTAATTAGACGTAAATTGGCCGCGCGGCGATAGAGACATCGGGCAGCCACTGGTTTTATTTCATTTGCACAAATTATTTGGTTTTTTCACTGCCCGGATATTTGTGACATTTATTGAAAAACAGTTGACGTGACCGGCATAAAATTATTTAATTACACACATACTGTCTACGTAAAAAAACCCTATATCGTGAGACGTGAACAACAAACATTACGATTATCAATAATCAATATAAACATGTTTATGCATGTATTTATTTGTTTGTCGTAGGGCTTCAAATATAATATTGACTAAACATAAATTTAATTTCGGCCATAATGATGATTAGATCGACTGAACACAAAACACGTTCAAACTCAACGAACCTAAATAAATTCAGCCTATTTCAGATCTTTCATTGAAACTAATTTTTCAAAGAAAACCTTTATAAGGCACATATTACTTGCACTACTGAATGCATCATTTTTATCTTTAATTAATAATAATAACAAATAATTTTACCTATAATTACCCGAATAAAAAAACAGTTAATCGAGATTAGTAAAAAAAGCCTTTCGAGGTCGGCTGTTTTCGATGGGTTACTAAAAAACGTACTTGGGCAAAATTGATCACAAGAAATAGTTATCAGTAGGGTTGTGACCGAAAACCAAAAAATGCCCTTATAAGCATAACGATGAAATACAAATTAGGCCTACATTTCATAATTTCTATATAAAAATGGCAACGTTTTCTTTCATTTAAAACAAACTAACCGAAAATCAGCCCGGAAGATCTCCAGAAATAAGTTCAAAAGGATTGTAGCTCAAAACCAAAATCCCCAAAAAGTACCCTTGTCAATATAACGATGAAATGAAAATATAATTTAATTATAGTTCGTTAAAATGATAAAATTATCTTTCATTTAAAACAAATCGCACGAAAATCTCGAGAAATAGTTATCATCATAACTATTTTGGCTTGCAGCTCAAAACCAAAAACCCGCAAAAGTACTCTTGTAAATAAAACGATGAAATAAATATGACATTTCATAATATTTCCTTAAAATTACAAAATTGTCTTTTATTTAAAACAAACACCCACGAAAACGCCAGTATATCTCCAGAAATAGGTGTCAATAGTGTTGTAACCTGAAACCAAAATATCCCAAAATGTGTCCTTATAACTATGGAATAAAAATTACATTTCAATTTGATAATAATAATGAGGATGTTTTGATAATAATGATAATATTTTTCATTTCGAACTGCACGTACTGCCCGGTAAATCTCCAGAAATATTTATCAATCAACAGGGTCACCAAACGTATAAGGCTATGCTGAATTATTATACAGAGTGTCTTTTTAAAAGGGCCACCATTGGTATTTGGTGAACTATAAATCTGACTGCAAACTTTAAATAGAAAAAAATCCTAGTTTTTGAGAAATTAAAATATATGTGGCTAAAATATTAGAAAATGGCTGCCATTTTCCAATATGGCTGTCAAATTCCAAATTTTTTATAAATTGGTTCACTTTTTCAATGTATCTTGTAAGAAATAAATTTACCAAATTTCAGCTCTCTAGTTTTAAGGAAATTAGAACAATTAATATTTACTGTTTGTTTCAATCCCTAAATCTAAATGATTCTATCCTATGTTACTTAGGGAATGTTTAGTTTTTTTTTTTTTTTAGTAACTAAATTTTCAATCGGTTCAGTATTTCCAGAGATTTTTCCCTACAAAGGCCTACTAACAAATTTTACATTTTTATAATAATAGTAGGCTGTAGATGATGATCTATTCAAAAATGATCTACCCCATATACGCGAAATTGGCTAAAATATAATTACGGTATATATAATATAATCCTGTTATTAAATATCTGTCACTTTGGATATTAAATTTAATCAACTGTTTGGTTAAAACAAAACAAAAAACCGTCAAAATGGCGTTAATAATACATACAGGCAAGATTAAAAACTAATGCAAATCCAGTTTTAATAACTTTTATTTAGTGAAATATTTATTTAAATTAAACTGCACGGTGTAATAATGCGATATTAAATTGCGAGATTATCAAATGATGAAATTTCATAACGCTGCAATATTTCAAACTTAATACAATTATTGTTTTATAACTTTTGAAATGAAGCTTATAGATAGTAAACCTAGCAAAGAGCTACTATAATAAGATTTTAAACCCGATCCTTGTTTTCAGTACTTAAGTGCAGTTAAGTTTTAAAATCATTATGGAAAGTTGTAAAATATTGAATTCAACTTTGAAATATGAAGTAGGCTACTTCTAATATGAAGTAGATAACAAAAAGGTTGAGTATAATTCATGTTTCTATAACTTATTTGATTAAACTGTAAACATTATTTGTTTTGATGACTTTTTATTTCTGAAGTGAACTTTATGAATACAGGGTGTCCCAAATTTAAATATTGAATATTGTCCCAAATTTCAACAGGTATAGGTGAAAATAAAAATGCTTGGTTTGCGAACTATAGCCCATTTTTTTTTTTTTTTTATCTTTGGAAATATGATATTGACCTCAAATTTTGTGTACATATTTTTTACGTAAGTTTTTACCCTTGCACAAAAAACCAGACCTTTTTTTGTAAAGTTTAAAAATGGCGGCCATTTAAAATGTTTACTATCAAATATCTCTAAAACCGATAACTTTACAACAAACGTTTTGGATACAAAAAAGTTAATTTATTAATGACAAACAAAACAGTTTTTTTTTTAATTTGTCCAGTAACTCGGCTAGAAACCAAAAACATAATTTCTTGATAGTTGGTTGTCTGTAACACATTTACTGTAGAAGTAAAGTCTTAGATTATTAATGGTGAGTGTTACTTGTACTTCTTGACAACTGATCTTCCAGCTTTATTGGAGAATGTCCCACTCAATGACCTTATAGCCCGTCCGGTTTCCAAAAATCAATCAAAATGTAAAAGTACCCGTTTCAAATGGACGTAAAGGATTTTACCGTGGCGACAGTTTCTGATCTGAGGCAGGGATGCAAACTCGCGAAACGAAGCAGTCCGTAATCAGAGGCCACAAAATCGCAAACTTGCAAACCGAGTTGTTCCACTGCGAGCGGAAAGAAGCCGCGCATGAGCCTTCGATGGAGGATGCTGAGGTGAAAACAAATTGGAATACAGTAATATATTTCGAACACGTAGGCAGCTATTCAGCTCCTTCGTTAGTAGAGTAATTTCCCAAATAGTTAGTTGAAACCCTAAAACGTATAATAGAGTCAATTTTGGAAATTCGCTCAACTCACAATTATTGTGAGTTATTGTAAATTACATTGTCCTTTCTGCATTTGATAGTCGAACAAATAAATGTTTCAAAATCTAAAACATGGATATTTTTACTGCAAATTGTTTGGTTAAATCTCTCGGTTTAGGTTATCTGTTCTAAACTAACGACTGCTTCCTAGAAGTTTTCCTTTGCTAACAATTCTTTCAGGTACTATCTTTTAAACGTTTTTAACACTTAACTCTACAAAATTATTATTAAAACAAATTATCTCTCAAACTAAGCAAAAACTCAGGTTCGGTATCTACCGTTCAAGTTCCGTCCAATTCGGGTTTGATCTATTTCCAGACAATAACGAGTTTACAAGTTTTTGTCAAACAAATTGTGTAAATAATTATGTAAGGAAACCAAGTAAGTTCAACTATTGTACGTAAGAAAGATTTCGTACATTCTTTGCTATCCATCTTTTATGCGTTTTCAAAACACGAGGTAGGCCAACATACAGTAAATTAGCTGGAACACCGCTTGTAACGCCACCTGGAATCAAAACTAATAACAAAGGCATAGAAACGGTTTGTTGTTGTAAATTAAACTCTTCTTCTTTCTAATTAGTGTAATTGCAGTGGAACCTAGCTTGCTTCGCTCGAACAATGCAGACGTTTCCGCTCTATGGAACAACAGAGATCTCCTCTTCAACACACATTTCAACATTTACATTTTTGTCTTGGAGTTTTTTTTGTTTTTGTTTCTTAAGGTCCCCCCTCCTTTTTTCACACATAGCGTCTTGCATTTAACCAACCAAGTATGAGAGAAACGAAGTAGGCCAATGAATGCATTATTTAGATTACGTCATCATCTATTTAAATGGAAAAAGAAATACTTGCAGGAAAGGCCTTCAGACAATTAATTTATAGAATGTTTTCTTTATAAGCAAAAAAGGTTAAAATTGTTTTAATTTTTCACAATAATTGTACATACCTAATGTAGACTATTCAGTTGTTATGCATTTCATTGTCTAAACATAAATCATAATAATATAAATTATATGAAATGAAACTAGAAGAATCAACTAGTACAAAAGCGAGTGTACGTCCATTTGTTTGTAAGTACTACATAATATAACAGCTGATTTCACCCCAGCATCTGTAATATAAGCGCAGATTCAACTTTGGAGTTATAGAACTAATATAGGTCATAATACTTTATACGTTATGCTTTGAGGTTATAAACTGAATATAAGTACAACCTTTTATCATCAATATATTCATTTATACTAATTTAAAGAAGAGATACACATTCGTTTAACTTCAGAAACATTCGTACATTTTCGTATAAACATATAAACATATTCGATTTTGAATTTCTTCATTATAATATTAATAACTTCTAAATCATTTGATACATCAATTTGAAATAAAAAAGAATTAAAAGATATTTGAATCTTTATTTTTATATAATATCAATGATATATATAAATACAATATTTTAACAAATTGTCCTACAGTTTTATAATCCTTATAATTGTACGTATTTACCAGTTAAAAATTCCTACAGCATCGTTAGGTAGGCCTAGATAAAGATTGTTGTTTTTAAATAGTAGTTTTATAAATGATTTATTTCTGATGTGTAACTAATTAATCTACCTGTGATTTTTCACCTTGGCCTACTAGTCTGTAATATAAACAGATACTTATCTATGTATAATACAAAGTTCCATAATTTAGAAGAGGCTAGTGTGATAGGAGTTGAAACATATTGTATACTTTAATACGATCTAAATATAATGCGGCTTTATTCCAGTATGAACAATTCTAGTCAAACAAATAATTAACAATATTAACATAATACAAATTATTATTTGTGAATTTCTGTAAGAAAGATGAGTGGTAGGCAGTAGTCAACGGGCACCGATCATAGTCCCCAGAACACGTTTTAAGGTGTCATTAAAAATTATAAGTATATAATTGTTCGCACTCTAACGGCCGCATTTTACGTCTGTTTTTACCAAATTTGGTAAACACATTGGTTTTCTTAGCGGCTTAGACGAGTTCCTTAGAAAATAAAAATTTAATTCCAGTACAAAAAATCTCAAAAGATTATTAATTTCAATAAAAAACGTTCAGCAGGTTGTAGGGGTTTTTTTTTTTTTTTTTGTTGTTAATAAATTCGTCCAAGCGACTTAGGAAACCTACGTGTGTACCAAATTTTGACCTTAACGGAAGGTTAATGCTGCCGATCTAAGGTCTAACCATAAGAGTTACTTCAATATCTCTTTTTGCGAGTTTATACGCTAGAGCGAAGCGAAGCAGCCCTTAATAAGAAGCCACAAGGTGGAGTTACAACTTGCAAAGCACAGTCCATAATCTGTGGAGGCAAGGCCGAGGTGCAAGCGGAACGAAGAATAGCGTGAGCCGGTGCTGGAGGCTGAGGTACAAATATATTTCTTACACGCAGGCAGCTATATTCAGCCCCTTCCCAAATAGTTGGTTGACACCCTACTAAAACATACAAACTTATTTTTTTTAAATCGCTCAACACATGTCAGCGGTTCAGCAAGTGGACGAAAATTGCCATAATTCTACCTCATATTTAAAGATAAGCTGTTTTGGATTGGCCATGCACTTGTTAAATGGGTAGTTTTTTGTAATATTAAGTTGAAAAATGTAAATGTCCGCCATTTTAAAACGAAGTAAGATGATACGTTAAACATGTTTGTCAACCTAGAGCCAGCAAGGGTAACGTTCAACCAAAATTTTATTTATATTAATTTAGCAGTTTTCTTGATATTAGTGTTTAGGTTTAAATTACATAAAGACTCCAACACGATAAACGAAACAAAATATGCCCATGGTTACATGACGTTTTACGTTTCTTTCACCCAAGGAACAATATACTGAAGTTTGTGCATATAGTTTGGAAATACCCTGTAGGCAATGTAAACAAGTCAGGGTATGTTGACAATCAATCAAGTGAAGTACAATCACCTCAAAATGCAATAGCTGGATAGTATAAACATTATAATTTTTTAATAACATCGTTCATTTCTATTTTTGTTGTGTATTTTTAGGTGGAAATATTTTATGACAATAGCAGTCTGTCCCTTGCCCAAAACTCATACCTCTCAGATTTCTATTATATTACAAAATGGCGTCTATTGTTCATTAATACGACTTCTGTGCCATATCTATTGTTCTATTGTTTTATTTTAGTTTCTGTCATCAATTTATTTACATTTTTTTTTAAATAATTTGCTAAACGAAGCACTAACTTCATAAATCAATTCCAGACCTGATTTTTGCTTTACGTATTTGGTGCTTTCATTCCGTCTGGCCTAAAATCAATCCAAGTAACGGCATACACATTGTCTATGCGCATACAACATCCTCCAAGTGACGCTTGATCGAGTACCCGAGCATGGATTAAGTTCAAAACGTTTCCGACTTCGGGAGATGCGATCATACTTTATAATGCAGTATACATTTTTCTCGGCAACAGGTGTTCAGGTTTCCGCATGAAAGACCCGACTTAACGACCAATAAGGTTCATCCCGGTGGCTTTTGCTGATAGGAACAACGACCTTAAGACATCTTGTTGGACCACTTTTACGGATTTAATGGTCGCTTAGCTCAGGTACCATCGGCAGCCGATTTATGATCTCTTATTACAGATCTTATCTTCTGGTTTTGGTGTTCACAATATCCAGTTTTATTTAATCACACTCGAATATTTCACCTTTTTTCAAAACATCCTAGTTTCCGAGGTTTCTAAGTCGGATATTTTAACGTTAGAATAGTTTTTTGTTTTTTTAAGTCTACTATTAAAGCCATATTCCGCTTCGAAATAAGCTCTTCATTTGAATTTTACTGTATCAAAGTGCTATAAAAGTTAGAAGCATTTAACAACTCATAAACATGCCGCTTTCTACCAATAATGTTAAGTTACGTCTATGTCCTACTTACTAAAGAGTCTTCTAAATTATGCCCTCCTCGTTATTACCAGTCCCAGCCCTTGCTAATATCTATCTCGTTACATGCAAATGTATAGCTATTGTAAACGTTTGTGGCATTCCTAATAGAATAACATAGTATTTGTTTCATCAAAATCGGTCTTATATTCTAAAGCAAGGCGGTCCAACATTAGGCCAGGGGCCGCATGCGGCCCGCAAAGCATAGAACAACTAATTTCGAAAAGCGGTTCAGCTAATTTATAAAAATCGAAGTAGAAATTTCGGTTTACTCAGCCACTAACTATTTCTGTTGAGAACGTAATCAGGGCAGACCGTCAACTGGAATTGTGTGATTTGCGACAGATTCTTTTACCAGGGAAGAACCGAAGTAGGGTTACCTCCCAGATGCGGTCATCCCACTTGCGGTAAATGAGAAAGTTTTCTATCAGCCACTTTGCCCTCAGAGACGGTCAACTTAAACGAAGCCAAGCCCCGCATATTTTTGAATGATTGATTAATAATCTTTAAACAATATTAAGGTTCGCAGTTTGTACCACCTGCAACTGCGTGCCCTCTTAACTGCAGGTACCTCCACAAGACACGGAGGCGGACTGACGCCGTGGATCCGCGGGATATCCGCACTTGGCTTGAGCCTAGTTCCATTTTTTCTTCTTGTTATAATTTTTTTTTAAATCTAACTTAATCTAATTCAAACTTCAAATGAAAAAACATGACCGCAAGTGCGCAAAGAATTTTTTGATTTACCACAACTGGCCCTTACTACATCTGGGATTGACCGCTTCTGGGGGGACACCGAAATAATAATGTTTAATAATAATAATAATAAGGAGAACGTTACCCCAACTTTTAAAACGTATGCCTTATAATGCACTCAATGTTGGGGTTGGGAAGCACGTATCTTTGCGAAAACAGCTTTTTAAACACGAAATTTATAAAGTTAATCTATATATATATAAGCCAAATACCACTCACTCACTGACTCATCACGATTTCTCAAAAACTACTGAATGGATTGGAACGAAATTTGGTATGTAGCTTCCTCTAGGGCTATAGGTGCTCGCTAAGAAAGGTTTACAAAAAATTCGAAGTTTTAGGGGGTTTGGGCTGGGTCAAAGTTACTAAAAAAAAAAAACACCGAACGGATTGGAATGAAATTTGTATGTAGCTTCCTGTAGGGCCCTAGGTGCTCACTTAGAAAGGTTTTCAAAAAATTCGAAGTTTTAGAGGGTTTGGGCTGGGT
>JAGFPH010000065.1:1223336-1242543 GCA_018207615.1 Philaenus spumarius
AATTTGTATGTAGCTTCCTGTAGGGCCCTAGGTGCTCACTAAGAAAGATTTTCAAAAAAATCGAAATTTCAGGGGGCTTTGGGGGGGGGGGGTTTAAGTTACTAAAAAAAACCACCGAACATATTAGAATGACATTTGGTATGTAGCTTCCTCTAGGACCCTAGGTGCTCGCTAAGAAAGATTTTCAACAAAAATCTAAATTTTAGGGGGTTTTTGAGGTCAAAGTTACTAAAAATCCCCATAAGAAGTGCATAGTACCTATAATATATTTATTGATATATATTTTTTGTTAATATACATTTAACTTTGATTTGTCTATTCGTGCAAAGCCGGATCGGGCCAGCTAGTATAGCATATAAGTGTTCCCTGTCACTTACTCAGTTACTTTATTTAATAACAACCAATACTAATGTTAATATTTATACTCAGGTTAGTGAAACCCAACATCCCTAAACTTCCCACTAATTCTTTTGTCTATTTGTTACTTTTTTTAAACAAATACAAATAAACTCGTTCTTATGTACCTATTACAAATCACTGATAGTTGCATACGAAGTATTTCATGATAGGGCCTTCTCGACCACAATTTTATTTATAGTGGCCCTTGGGCCACTCAAAGTTTGACAGAAGTGGGCTTGAGGCTTCAGCCCCTCTAGAAATTTTTGAAATAAAACTGAACTTTGTTCACTAGATTAACAAAAAGTGGGGGTTTACACACGCATTATTCGCAGAGGCCAGCTAGATAGTGTAAATAAATTTATCGTGTGACGTCTTACTGTGTATTCTTCTTTTAGAGTGAGAAACTGTTTAATAAGTCGTTTGTCAATAGAATCATTATGTTTGTGTGTGATAAGCAAATAATGTATTGTAAGCTTAATATGACAATACTAATAAGTTACATGAAAATTGCATATTAATAAAATGGAAAAGTTTGCATTTCTATATCATGCAATATAGTTAGCTTCAAGACAAAACAGGATCAATATAAAATTATCCACACAAGCAACAGAGACATTGTAAAGAGCTGTGGTCAGTATCAATGAATGTACCAAAAAGTGGAGCATAAAACATGATGAGAGTAAATCAGCGCATATTAATGTCACAAATATGATTGGGAATGTTCCGGTGTGTATCAACACGGAAACGGTACCGTATGTAAAAGGAGTAAAATGCCTGTGAATGATATTTCGTGAGAATTTAACTTGGGAAGCTAATGTATAAAAGAAAAGGTTCAAATGTAACTGGCTCCTTGGTTGACATCCCAGCTAAGCCTGGACAACAAGTTGCTAATTTATATGCAAGTGCTAATGCCAGTTTAGACGTATTGGCTTTCGATACGGGGCTGCGCCAAGAAGACCAACGTTTAAATCACTCAAACCTTTCAAAATAAGGTATTCGGAAGCATAGTCGACGCTCCGTGGTACATTCGCAGTGACTGCATTCACAGAGATCTGAAAGTGTTTTCAGACAACGAAGAAATAGCTTCTGCGGTGGGGAAGCAAGAGCACGAGAATACTACTGTACGCTATCTGCTATCTGTGTGCTATCTGTTGGGCAACAGGAACGTCATACGAAGACTGAAAATACAAAACCTATGGACTCGGTGGTATAGTAATTTTCTGACACACAGTGACTTTACCCAGGCTTGACAAGAAGGAGAGGCGCGGGAGGAAGTTTATACTGCAGTTACCGATAGTCATATAATGAAGCCAATGAAGGAATTCAAAACTGAACATTCTTTAGATGTACATTAAGCATTTGTATTAGTTTTGAGTGCACGGGTGTAATAAATATGAAGATGAATATGAAAAAAATAGAGTAAGTTATTTTGGCGGGTGGATGAGTCGTTATAAGTTTCCGTGTATCATAAAACAAAACGTACTGAGTATTGTTTCTGTGTTTTTTGTTTTGTAAGTTAGTGATTTTGAAAATTTCAAACTTATTTCCCAATGTGTGTGTAGCTTTGTGAATATTTTGTTGTCTGCCTGTTTCTGTGGCCCAGGTTTTTTTGAACCATTAGTTTTTAATCTAAAATGCAAACTTTTGCAGGAAAAGGGTTAGAACATCGTTGCTCTAACAGATCTGGCAGTCTTTACGATATAGTTAACTTAGAAGCTAGAAAATCAATTATATAGTTTCTCTATACAAATTGTTATCCGTGATAAATCTAATAAATATAGTACTATTCAAGCAACATGAAGTTTCAATTCAAAACCACAAATGTAGCCTAGTAATTTTCAGAAAACTTAATGTGTAATTCTTATTTATTAAGAATTTGACAAATTGAAAGTATAAATATTTCGAATTATGTATACGAAAACAATGTATTAGGACGCAATCACCAATATAGCAATGCACACCTTTGTTTCATTTTCAAAGCTTAGGCCTACTTTTTTCATTACTTGGTGGTTGTTGCACTTCTGACAGAAATGCTGTTCTGTGTGAGCTCTTATTTTCAGTTTGACTGATATTTCTCAAGGATGTGTAAGTTTCACGCTTTCACAAACTTAAAAAGCAGTTAAGGAGTTTAAAGTGCGCTATCAAGGATGCAAATAATGATAATTTCTCAATAGTTATAGCAATCATTGGTTAAGATCATAACTGCTGCAGTTTATGGTACTTTACGAGTTTAGTACCTACCTAGTTAGTAAGTACACCATTATGTTATAGAAAATTAAGAGTTTGTTGGTTAAAAATCCATTACATTAAAATGTAATATTTTGCCCCGGGCCCTTTCGTGGCTCTAAGAGCCCTGATTTTAACTACGAATCTAAAGCTACTAGAATAGTGCAACTTAGTTGTACTAAATAAAATAATAATAAAACATTATTTTAAATCACAAACATAATAGACAATTATTTAATTGATGTATTTATTTATCAAATTCATTTCATTATTACAATTACAAATCATTTTCAATTAGAAACCATTGTAAAAGAAACTGCGAAATGCTTCAATGTTATCACAACGGCTTTACACTGGAAATGTATTAAACGAAATGGAAATAAATTTGAAACAGTAAAAATTTTATGGAAGTAGTATATAGAGCAGGTCATTTATGTTTCCCTTCAGAAATCAGTTTTTATTTTCTTTCTCTTCCAACACGAAACATAAAGCTGGAACTTATAAAATGTAATTTAAAACGGGCCGTTAATACTTTTCTACAGATAATCTTTAGTGTAATCTTAAACGGAATTGATTTTAATAAAAAAATCACCTTTAGATTAATATTTCAAACTGGTAGTAGGCTTTTTACATTGAGTTTTATAATACAGAGTGTTCGTAAAGTACCTTTAACCCCTTCATGTGTTTGTTACGGGAAATAAGTTAGCAAAACTTTGAATACAGGTGTCACAAAAAACCTTATCGGGCTGTACAGGATCGGATTGTTTACATTGAAATAAATAAAAAATGTTCAGTAACGTTTTTGCAAATTTGGCTTAGTTTAGTCGCATCCACCATTTCGTCTTTTTTTTACAAAAACTCACTGAAACTCCAGAAATAGAAAGGATATTGAGTTCAAATTTGGAATAAGCATTTTGTATGTTACGATTTACAAGTTTACCAAACAACGATAATTTATGTTCATAATTTTCAAAATACCGGCCGTCACAAATTTTGAAAACCGCTAACTTAACAAAAAACGTACAAGAGACAAAATATTTTATTTGTTTAATGAAAAACTTTTTTTTGTTTCTGCAGATAAAAGGACAACCAAGTTTTCGAGGAAAAAACTGAAAACATAATTTAATTGTCTACAACATCCAAAATTAGATTAAGACCAAATTAGTTTTGATAAATAATATAAACTATATTGCTCTGAAATATTGGTTTGACGCTAATTTTAAATATTGTAGACAATTACCAAAAGACCATTTTATCTGTCGTTAAAAAAGAATATAATTTCGTCTCTTCTACATTTTTTGTTACGTTCAAGATGCAGTATTCCACTTTAAACATTTGTAACAGCCGCCATTTTGAAAATTATTAAAATAAATTATTTATGTTTGGTACACTTGTAAATCGTAATATACAAAATGCTTAGGCCTATACTAAATTATAACTCAATATCTTATCTATGTCTGGATTACAGTGAGTTTTTGTAAAAAACAAAATGGCGGATTGCGACTAAACTAAGCCGAATTTTAAAAAAATTTACTGATTATTTTAAATTTATTTCAATGTATATAATCCGATCCTTCATAGACTGCTAAGGTTTTTGTGGAACCCTGTATATCTTGTGTTGCATAACAGAAAACATTTTTTGACATACAGTATATCTATGATTTTTGGGGGCTTAGGGGCTAAAGGGTTGACAAGTTAAAATGTAAAGATAGGTCATGAAATACAGCTCATTAAAAAAAAACAGAATGGCACAAACTAGAGCGTAGTATCTGACATTGTTTTAAAGTAATGGACAATCAAAGTTCTGGCAAATTATATGTTTATTATAACATCAAAGCAGGTTATTAATTTGTTAATATAAGTAGGTTGCTGAGGGTAGCCTACTATTTTTTTAAAAAGAAGGTTATTTCGTCAATGTCAAAATTCAAATACAATCTACAAATCTTACCAAAACAGGATAGCATTTCAGTTAGGTCTCTAAAAACTACTAGGCCTACAGGATGGCAAATGTTTAACACTATTGTAATGTTCTGCTATTATTGACAGACCTTTGTGTATTCCAATGTTAGATAAATATTCAGAATTAGCTGATTTTAATTGTTACATGTGTTACATTTAACCTCAAGAACCTACTTATTCCTAACATTAACGAATTAATAACATGCTTTGATGTTATACTAAAATAAACGGTACCAGATAACTGCCACATACTTTCTCCCAGTTGAAACTTTATACCTTCCCAAGAGTAGCATATGAGGTGGTTATTTAGAATTGCAAAAGTAGGAAAATGTTACCATGGAAAATATTAGATGCATGTAACACACATCCATATTATATTATTATATTATATTATTATTATTTAAACTATTCGATCGATTTCGAACAAATTTGCACCAAACATGTCAATAAGGCCTGTATAGATGCTCGAAACAAGATTTTGAAACATTTTGAAAAACAACCCCCTTTTTGGCCAAAAACCCCCAAAAATTAGATATTATTATTATTACCTAAACAAGGATTTTTAGGAAAATGAGGTTTTTTGCATATGGTAGGGTACATTAAGGGCTACAAATAAGCCAAATTTTATTAAAATCGTTAGAGCCGTTTTTGAGAAATTTTTATTTTTCTCGGTTTTTTTTGCCATTTTTGGGTGGTAAAGCCCCTTAAAAATAAAAAAAAAATTTAAATGAAAAAACCGCCTGGAGATATTCTAGAACTACACCTACATACCAAATTTTATCAAAATCAGACCGTTGGTACGGTCTCCAGCTCTGTACACATCCTAACAAACATACAGACACAAGGACAGACATCACAAAAAACACACTTTTTTGGGTTCAGGGAGCACCAAAACAAATAATTCTACTAAAAATATTTTTAAGTTCAGGTAGCACCAACACAGATAATTCCACTAAACATTTTTTGGGGGTTCAGGGAGCATCAAAACAGATAATTCCACTAAAAATTCAAATTCGAAAATTTAGACGAAAGCAATACATTCTCCATATACTACGTATAGGGTGGAGAAAGTAATATAATTTTCCAGAACTTTGATTGCACATTTCTTTGAAACTAAGGAAGATAATATAAGCTCAGTTTGCGACATTCTGTTTATCGTTTAATAAGCTTTACAATGACGTATTTAATAATCTATAATTCAACATTTAAAATTGTTATACCCCCTTCCCCTCAAACCCTAAAAACCCATAGTGAATCAAATACGTTAAAACATTAAATTTGACCTGTTATGCAACACAAAATTATCCAAGTTTTTTTAACTTATTTTCAGTAACAAAAATAACGAAGGGATTAAATTACTTTATAGAAAATTTGTATACTATAAATTAATTGTTCTAATCAATATATTTCCCTTCTCTGCATAGGAATTCAGACCATGTATTAGTGGCTAACGTGTTATGATAACTATTATAGTGAAGGTGCACAGTTTCATTGGTATGGTACAGCACTTAAAATTCCAAAAGCAAAAATTGATTTACTAGCGAATTTAATAGGAAAGATGAGCTATTTCAGTGACTCTTATAGTGAGACCTGAAATCGGGAGTAGTAAATGAGCACCGATAGTGGTGCTCAGAACACGTTTTCAGATATCATTAAACACTTTATAAATATAGGTAGATACTGTATAGTACTCACGAGTGTCGACCTGAGATTTGCAGGCGCTAAGACTGGTGCCGTTGGCTAAGGCTGTACTAGCCATGTCACTAATATGTTTTGCGGAACTAGCAACCATCCGATTTCTCAGAAATGCCGACTTTCAAATCCTAGTGAATCACCTCGGTAACATCCTTCATTACTATTGTTAAACACACTTACTAATTTTTAATAAAGAGAACTTCCGTGTTTTCAAGAGAAGAGATGCAGATGTTTTTAGAAATGCATTTAAAATAAGTGACAGGGCAAAACCAATACACTGTGCCGTGCTAGGATGAGTTCGTTAGCCATAAAAATCCAACAGCCAGAAAAACGGTTTTTGACCTGAAATAAATTGTTTTTGTGATTTTACTTTCTAGAATGAAATTTGTAGTGGTTTCATCTAAATAAATAAATATAAGAGATTATTCTGCAAACTTTGTTTTTACACGAATTTTGGTTCCTCAAAAAATTATGAAAAAGTAAAATGCCATAAACGTACCGGTACCCGGTTCAAATACACGTGGGGATTTTACTGTGATGCAGCTTCTGTCCCGAGTGTGATAACAGCTCCGCTGTGAAGGAAGCGAAGCAGTCCATAATCATAGGCAGCAAGGTGGAAGTGCAAACTCGCAAAGCTAGTTTTACCTCTGTGAGCGGGACGAAGCAGTGCGTGAACCTTGGCTGGAGGATAAGGTACAAATGCATTATACTAATATATTTCGTACAGATTGGCAGCAATTCAGCGCCTTCGTGAGTAAACCAATTTCCCAAACTGGTGGTTGAAACCCTAAAACACATAAACTTAATTTTGGAAATTCGTTCAACTCACGTAGGTAGTTCAGCTGCGTGATCGAATAATTTTAAATTATTTTTTAAACCAATTGATCGAGAAGTTTTCGATTTAAATTTGTTCAGTAATAGAGGAAACTACGAGTTTAACAAAATGCTGAGCAAATATTTATTTTTGGATTGAATACAATTTTTATTGCAAATTATTTTGTGATTCGTTTCAATTTCTGAATCTGGTTTAGACGAACTTCCACAAAGCTCTGTTGAACTACCTTCATGGCCACTCCCCCACAACTAAAATGTTAAGGCCGAGCTGGCAAACTAGTAGGACTCTGCATGACAGCTTAACAATACAATAAAGATATAATAAAATAAAGATAACGAGTAACATGTTTAAGTAAAATAAATGTGTGTCTGTTTAGATTGTAACAGATTTATTTCATAGCATAAGTCCTTAGTAAGTTAAATGCTTTGCTGAATAGTCATTTTTTAAAGTACTAAGGACTGGTTTAATAAAGTCAAGTAAGATACTCAATTTACCAACAGGAGATTTTCCCAGGGATCAATATTGGGTCCTTTAGTGTTATTGGTCTACATAAATAACCTGCATTATAGTAATAGGGAAGCCAATGCTGTCCTGTACACTGCCGAAACAACATTAAAGGTTTTTAGGAAAATTAATATGAACCTAGATAAGTCGTTTACGTCATCATTGATTATGGCAGAAAAATATTTTTTGGCAAACTGTCTAAAAACGAATAAAAATAAAACTCCTTTAATGCAATTCAATTGTAAACAATTAAAAGACAAAATTTCAATTAATAATTTAGAATCAAGTACAGACTTGTTCAAATTTCTGGGAGTGGTAACTGATGAAAACATTAACTGGAAATCACATATTACCTTTATTTCAAATAAGCTTAATTCAGATTGTTTCGGACTAGGTAAAATTTCACGTATTTCCAGTCAGGATACAATTAAAACAGTACGTTTTGCATACTTGTACTCTCACCTCAGATGTGGCGTTGCTCTTTGAGGAACTGGTTAGAGTCTGGATACATTGTTTCTATTTAAAACAGAATTATAAGAATAATGTGTAATTTAAAAGGTAGGCAATCTGCCAGAAAATATTAACAAAATTAAATTGTTTAACTCTTCCCCGCATATACCCTGCTCTCTCCTAAATACATAGGCTATTATGTGTGTCGATCAGTACAAGCATGGATATTCCATGAGACGGCATATGCCCATACCCTGTACATAGACTAAAGTTGATCGAGGACGGGGTGCGCTATTCTGGTCGCAAATTGTACAACAGGTTGCCAGACAATATGAAGGAAGTGCCTTGCATTAAAATTTCAAAAACAAACTATCAAAAAAAAAGGTTTCCCTGAACTATCTGGAATCGCTTTGCAGAATTATTCCTAGGGTAAGAACAGAACAAGTGGGTCGCGGTCGCGGTCGATGTCGACATCCATGTAAAAGAAACACATTGCAGTGAATGGAAGAGAACAGAGCAGGTAAGTCGCGGTGGAGGTTTAGCGCGATGCCATCCAGGAGGTTTACATCGATGTTTTTGAAAATCAAATTAGTTTGTTTTTACATGGATGCCTACAAGGATGCTTCCCTGTGATTGGTGCCGTCAAGGCCAAGTTTCCATCCCCTTCCACAGCAGCTCGCATATAACACGTCTGGCGTCTGTCATTCCGTGCGCTAGCTCGACTGAGCAGCGCAGGTAACCTCCTTGCTATGTGCTGTCGACATCGACCGCGACTTAACTAGTAGCATCCACCGCAACCTCCACCTCCACCGCGACCCACTTGTTTTGTTCTTACCCTTAACCCAAAAATAAAATAAAATGTATCAATAAACACAGGTCCGAAATCGCTGCGTTTTCCAATTTATCCGCCATTTTGTTTGTTCACAAAAATCATAATATCTTTGGAAGTGTGTGAGATGTTGAGTTTAAATTTGGTGTATTATTTTTTATGTAAACTTTTACCTGGGTACAAGAACTCAGAACAGTGCCTTGTACATTTTAATAATGACAGTTTGGAATGTTTAATGTTAAATTTATCTAAAATTGGTAAAAGCCGTCATTTTGGAAATCCAAAGACACTGGTCTGATATTTCGTACCCAGGTATAAGTTTACATACAAAATATGAACTCAATATGTTATCTACTATATTAAGATTTTTTCTAAAAAATCAAAATGGTGGATAAATAGAAAACAAGACTTTTTCGAGTCTATATTTACTGGAACTTTTTATCTATTAAGTTCCGTTTTTTAATTCTATAAAACGGTTCCAGAGAGTTAGTTCCTGGACAATCTGTATAATATGCTGTACTCAAATGTTTACTGCGCATGCTATTTGTACACCAAATGAATAATAAAACTAAACTAAACTACCTTATCTGCAAGTTAACCGGAGACGATTGCACCCCGAGCCTATTATTAATCGACTTAAACCTCAGGATTAATCGACAGCGCCGTGAATGGGAATTAATTTCCCCCAGGAATTTCCTGTGCATATGAATGCGAGTGTGTTTATGTAGGACACCAATGTCAATATTGTGACTAAGTTAAGGTTGTTTGCAAACCCAGGGAGACTGGGGGAGTCAACATCCTCTTCTATCCTGTTGTAGAATAAACAGAACGACTCCAGCTGTCTCCACTTGAATGTGTCTGTTCACGACATTGGATGGACTTCGAGTGTAGTCCAAACCTTGAACGAGATCCAGCTTCTATACGAATGTGAAAAGTTAACCGTTAAACAAAAAATATATTCGGGAAATTAGAACTTCGCTTTTGGAGGTTACAGGGCAATCTACCCACGTCTATTTTTAACCGACTTCAAAAAAAAAGTCATGTTGTACTGCCTCAAATAAGAACATTTACAAAGTCAACAATTAAATCTCAGCAACTTGTTAAAAAAATATTCTGATTTCACATTAACAGTTGACATACATTAGGTTTCCTGAAGTGGAGCAACATTTGTGAATAGCTCTGAAGGAAGAAAAGTAAAACATACCATGTCCGGATTTAGGAACCGCGAAACCCCGAGATGCGGGAGGCCTCAAAGGTCCTCTACTAAAAAAATAAGTGAGCTGATAGTCATTTCCATATTTGGTAAAGAGGCTTCTAATGGAGAGGCTTCTAAAGAGGCTTACTTGACTACAAAGAATTCACCAAACGATTTTCTCTAATGAAACTAAGGAAAACACTGTTTAATAAAATCACTTTCAAATGTGAATTTGAATTTTTTTTAGTGTAATTCCTTTTATCTTTGTGAATAAAAAGAATCAAGTTAATTTTGAGTCATTATACATTTACTGCTTAATATTTAAAAAATATATATTTATCAATTCTTTCCCTGAAAGTAGTTTAAATTTAAAAAAGTCAAAACCTGTTAATCTCTAAACGTTTTACACTTAACATTCATCTAAGTTCTTAAATATGTGTACAACTTTTTTAATAAAGCTTAGCAATTTTTATTTGATAAACTTAATGTTAAACATTTCTCTAGTTGTTTTGTGAAAAACATAAGTACGGTTTCCCCCCTCTTCCCTCCATCGATGTCTGCTCGAGGGGCCTTTGGAGACATTTTGCAGGGGGGGGCCCACAGTTAGTAGATCCGGCACTGAAACACACATTTACCCAGTAACACAAATGAGACTTGAGTTATAATATATTAAGCCTTTATCTGCATTTACCTAATCTAAAAATACTGTTTGTTGTGAAGAATTATTAACCGATTCTAAATTTGCCAAATTGGTTGTAAATAAACGCGTTTTGCTTCATTGTAGGCCTTACCTAAAATGATGTTAGGTTTTTGGACAAAAGTATATATCCATACTCCAGCTAATATTTCTGTTATACAAAACAACTTAATTGATGTTAGCAACTTATACAACTTAAACCAACGTGGAAACATACTGTGAGTAGAGACTGTAGTTAGAATTTCAGGTTTGTATGCTTTTAAACCATGAGTTAGCAACTTAACCTTAAAATCAGCTGGAGTGTGGATGTAACTTTCGTCAGTTTTTTATCCAAATCAGTTGTTTTATTAAATAAATCTATTCAATTTTATATTATATGTAACAACAGATATCTGAATTGAATTATACATACAGTAAGCATTTTGTTTGTTTTTACCTACTCTAAAAAAAAATGATTGAGTGGTGACCAGATAGCTAATGTCAGACAGATATCGAAATAGACACGACCAGCCCCAATAATTCGTATTGCGGCGTTGTAATTTCTTCATTAATAATCAAACATTTCAAACAAATTTTTATTTTACCAACTGAAGGAAACAATAAAATATATAACACCACATGTTTGACTTATAATGCAGTAAGCCTTTTGTTTGCTTCTACCTTATCTAAAAAAACTGTTTGTTCTCAAGAATAATTACCTGATTTTTAATTTGCAAAATTTTTTTTTTAGGCCTAACCTAAAATTAGATCACGTTTTTATCTAAATCAGCTGTTTTATTTACAATAAGTAACAACAGATGATTGAATGGAATTATAATACCGTAAGCATTTTTCTTTTTTTATATGTGTTTGCTTTTAGTTTGTTAATCTACCCTAAAAAAACCGTGGATTTTGAATAATAATAAACTGATGTTAAATTTGCTAAGTTGGTTGCTATGGTAATGAATGTAAACAAACATTTTGTGCTAAGCTTTTGATCGGAACAGCTGTTTTATCTGATATAGGGCTGGGTGTATACTCACGAATGTTTACTATTTTTACGCTTTAAAATAAACACTAGGCAAAATTCTTTCTTAGTATCCGTCTATGACCGCACAACAATATTACTTTTAAATTTCGTATTTGTATCTTAAGTAGTTTTTGCTCTACGTTTATTCTATGTCAGTCAGTCATCCACATATAGTCAGGACAAAACCTTATATATATATATAAAGATTTAGAACCATTTTAACTATATATTTTCAATGTCTCAAAAAACAAAGCAAGGTTCCCCATTTAAAGTTCACTGTCAGATTAATTTATTATAATAGTTTACAGAATACCAATGGTGGCCCATTAAAAAAGAAATTATCTATAGTAAAAATCAAAATAGCAAAGGAAATCATGATAAAACGCAAAGGGAGTATAAGTATAGGCCTACTACAATCACGGTTTGAATGAGAAGAGTCGTTGGCCACAGGAATACACTTTAACAATTTCCAGTTATCTTATTTTCCATCTATCAGTTTCCTACTTCAAGTCATTTTTTCTATATGCGTAGATACGTTTGTTTTAAATAACTTTTGCCTTACTTTATAAGTCTATATCTATAAAAATACATCTTTAGTAAATCGACTCCTATAAAAGCGAGTGTAGGCATACGTCCGTACGTACATACGTGAGTAACATATAATATAACAGCTGATTTCACCCATCATTTGTAATACTTAAACCCAATGTAGATTATAGTTTGGGGTTATGTTTACAACTTCAATCGTTATAATTTCTTGTGAAGTTTTTTTTTTTTTAATATGAGTTATAGAACTAATGTATGCTATAATACAGGGTGTCAATTAAGTCTGGGTACGGTTTAATATTTCGTATATAAGGAAAATGTGAAGGTAAATGTGATTGAGGAACCTACTCTATGTAAAAATACTATTTTATTACGAAATCAAAACAAAAAAATCCGCCATCTTGTATCCGCTATTTTGAATGTAACTTTTTTTTAAATAGGAAGGTGACAACCAGGATGCAAACTCGTGAAGCACAGTCCATAATACAAGGTCCATATATATCTAAAAAAAGATAAAAATACTATCTTTTAGTTGTTTTTATTTCATATTGATAGATCAAATGATTTAGAAGTTATTAATATTATAGTGAAGAAATAAATAATCGAACATGTTTATATGTTATACGAAGATGTACGAATGTTTCCAAAGTTAAACGAATAAGTATCTCTTCTTCAAATTTATATAAACAAATATATTTTTATTGATGATAAAAGGTTGTATTTATATACAGTTTATAACCTCAAAGCAAAAGCAAATATTATAAAGTGTATTATAGCATACATTAGTTCTATAACTCATATTTAAAAAAATCAACTTCACAAGAAATTGTAACGATTGTAGATGCAAACATAACTACAAACTATAATCTACACTGGGTTTTAAGTATTACAGATAATGGGTGAAATCAGCTGTTTAGATGTACGAATGTTTCCGAAATTAAACGAATAGGTATCTCTTCTTTAAATTTGTATAATGATGATAAAAGTTGTATTTATGTACAGTTTATAACCTCAAAGCAAATATTATAACGTATACAGGGTGTCAATTAAGTCTAGGTATGGTTTAATATTTCATATATAAAGAAAATTTGAAGGTAGATGTGATTGAGGAACCTACTCTATGTAAAAATACTATTTTATTACGATATAAAAAAAATCCGCCATCTTGGATCCGCCATTTTGAATGTAACTTTTTTTTTAAATAGGAAGGTGGTCATGTGATACTCTTTGGCATATCGTTTGATAGCTTATTTAATTCTGAATCCAAAAAGAATAATAATTAATATTAAAACAAAAATAGCCTACATCAAAATGGGGTAAAATTGGAAAACACGATTTCGTTGTTTTTTTGCCGCCATTTTTAATCGGTTGAAAATATGGATTTGCAAATTTCCCCGTTGGTTTTCTCTTGAAATTCTACATCGAAATGATGTACCACATGACCATCTTCCTATTTAAAAAAAACAAAGTTACATTCAAAATGTCGGGTCTAAGATGGCGGATTTTTTTATATCGTAATAAAATAGTATTTTTACATAGAGTAGGTTCCTCAATCACATCTACCTTCAAATTTTCCTTATATATGAAATATTAAACCATACCTAGACATAATTGACACCCTGTATACGTTATAATATTTGCTTTGAGTTTATAAACTGTACATAAATACAACTTGTATCATCATTATACAAATTTAAAGAAGAGATACCTATTCGTTTAATTTCGGAAAAATTCGTACATCTAAACAGCTGATTTCACCCATTATCTGTAATACTTAAAACCCAGTGTAGATTATAGTTTGTGGTTATGTCTGCAACTACAATCGTTACAATTTCTTGTGAAGTTGATTTTTTTTAATATGAGTTATAGAACTAATGTATGCTATAATATACTTTATAATATTTGCTTTGAGGTTATAAACTGTATATAAATACCACCTTTTATCATCAATAAAAATATATTTGTTTATATAAATTTAAAGAAGAGATACTTATTCGTTTAACTTTGGAAACATTCGTACATCTTCGTATAACATATAAACATATTGATTATTAATTTCTTCACTATAATATCAATAACTTCCAAATCATTTGATCTATCAATATGAAATAAAAAACAACTAAAAGATAGTATTTTTATCTTTTTTTAAATATATATGGACCTCGTATTATGCGACCTCGTATTATGGACTGTGCTTCACGAGTTTACATCCCGGTCGTCGGCTTCTGATCAAAAGATTCCCCGAGGATTTTAACAGGGTACTTTTATTTTATTTTACGTTTTAATACATTTTTGGGGAACCAGACGGGCTATAAGGTCGTGTAATGGAGCATAATAATATCTATTTTTTTAGATAAAATAAGTTTAATTCTAGTACAATAAATCTTAAACAAAAAAAACTTTTGTTAAAAGAACGTTCTTCCGGTTGTTTGACTTTTTTGGCAAACAATCTCATCTGACCGACTTAGAAAACCAACGTGTGTACCAAATTCGGCCTTTAGAGTGCGAACACATATATACATCCAATTTTAATCACACCCCAAACGTGATCTGGGGTACATGGTCGGTGCTCATTGACCACTCCCGACCTTAAAGTATCACCATAAAAGTCACTGCATTAGCTCATCTTTCCTATGGAAATCCGCTAAAAAAAGTGTTTAGTAAATGACTCATTGCCTACGAAACGTGGAATAATTCATTTGAGAGAGCAAACCATTGTTCTATGCTTGCCAAAGAGGTTGCGCCGAAAACTATCGATTGAGGACGGAAGTTGATTCACTATTATTGTAAATGCATGACACGTCAAGAGCTGATGCGGTTAGTAGCCTATGTTCCCGACAGTCTTGAGTGTGACATACACGGGTTAGGCCTACATTTTTATAATAGAATTTCGATACGATGATGTGACACAACTGAATGTTTTATTTCCATGATTTAACCACAGAGAAGGTAATTCTCTGACCATTCCTTATTTGGATTTTAACATACGTTGGTGACATCATCCGTTGTTATGGACTTGGATTGTAACGAACTTTTGCCGGAATTATGGAATACGAAAACCGAAATTTTAAAATATTAACAATTGTATTGGGATGTGTGTCGTTGCTTAACTTTATACAGTAAATAATATACGGTAACTTTTAACATAATGCCATTTTCTATAGTGAAGAGATCTGATTCAACTATTTCTCATTGTTAGCGAATTTCCGTAGGAAAGAAATATGAACTATTGCGCAGTGACTCTTATGGTAAGGCCTAAGGTCGGGGTAGAGGTTAATAAGCACCGACCATGATCTCAAGAACACGTTTTTGGATGTAAATTGAAAATGTTATACATATATAAGTGTTCGCAGTCTAACGGAAGCATTTTACGTCCGATTTGGTCTAAATTTGGTCTAAATTTGGTACCTCTGGTTTATTTTCTAAGTAGCTCGGACGAGTCCGTTAGGCAAATAACCGGAAGTAAGTTTAATGACTGGAAGCATAGATCATGAATAATAAAATAGATCAAGCATGCATACGGGGGCTGTGTGCCGAAAAACAGGTTGTCGGGAAAATAGTGCATGAACGCGCCGCTATGTAGCGCTAGGGAGAAATCGTTGGTAGCATTGGTACTTCACACCGCTTCCGTCATTTCCCCAATAGATAGCGCCACTATCGTCGAATTTCCAGTGGATTGAAATATTGCATTGGATCGGAGTTCTATTAGGTTATCCAAATACAATGCTGAAAGTAACAAAGTTTTCAGACTTTTTGTACTAGAATGATATTTTTTGGGTATTTTATCTAAAACAATAAATATAGGATATTATTCTGCACATTTTATTTTTCGTGCGCGATCTCATAGTCCGTCTGGTTTCCCCAAAATGTATCTAATTTGACGGCCGGGATGCAAACTTAGTAAGCTGCGAGCGAAACGTGGAAGTCCAAAATCCTAGGCCGCAAGGTCGAGGTGCAAACTCACCAGTTTTTCACTATCCTCGGGTCTTCTCAAAATCGATCGAAACGTTAATACCACAAAAGAACTCAATTCAAAGAAAGTGGGAGCTGGCTGGAATGCAAACTCCCACTGCGAGCGAAAAGCAGTCCATAATTCGAGGCTGGAGGCTGCGGTGCTACAACTTCTACTTATAGCCTATATTTCGTAAAAGGCGGCAGCTATTCAACGCCTTCGTGAGTGTACCAATTTCACAAACAGTTTGTCGAAACCGAGAAGACATAAACTTAATTTAGCAAATTCGCTCAACCCACGTTATCAGCTGGTGCGTACTATTGATTTATTTACTGAATCTATTGAAACTGATATTTGAATCTGTTTCGGAAAGCCAATTACTAATTATCCAGTAATGGTGACCTAAAATGAAGTTGCATCAAATTCATATTCATTATACACAAGGTGTTTTCAAACTCTATGCACAAACTTCCCAGCGAGATAACTCCATTAAAACTAATTTCAAATGTAAATAGTTTTAGACAAAATTTTCAACTGTTACTTGATTAATATTAACTAACTAAACATTACTGCACAGGGTGTTTTCAAACTCCATGCACAAACTTCATGATATTGTTCATTGGGTCAAAATAAATGTAAAACTTTATATAAACACGGGTATATTTTGTTTCGTTTACCGTGGGTCTGTCTGTATGTAATATTCACTTAAACATTAATGTTAAGAAAACTGCTAAATGAATTTAAACCAAGTCCCTAGGTTGACAAAATTTGGAATTCTTTTCTTACAAGGTACGTTTATAAAACAATTATTGTATTGTTTTAATTATTTTACTATGACAACTGTTACAAAAACTTAATAAAAAACCGTGTTACTTATTATGTTTTACTTAAATAATTGTTAATGATTTGAGATAATTTTACGCGCAAAATTCTCTTATTTATACATACAATATATAGTTTACCTTATACAGTAGTCGGAGCAATTCTTAATGTTTTTGTAGTTACACTACAGCGCTGTTTCGCCGTTCACAGCCAGCTTCGTCAAGTGTAGGACTCAACACTTAAATAAAACAATACACAATAACACTGAACACACACGATACACGACACAAAAATACAAAGTTTTATCGGATAACTCCTCGTCAAATGTTTCATGAAATAAGCACAGTAACTATGCCGTGGCCACGCAAATATTTATTTCATGAAACATTTGACGAGGAGTTATCCGATAAAACTTTGTATTTTTGTGTCGTGTTATCGTGTGTGTTCAGTGTTATTGTGTTTTGTTTTATTTAAGTGTTGAGTCCTACACCTGACGAAGCCGGCTGTGAACGGCGAAACAGAGCTGTAGTGTAACTACAAAAACATTAAGAATTGCTCCAACTACTGTATAAGGTAAACTATATATTGTATATATATCAGCAATTCGTAAAAAGCCAATAAACTTTATAAACCTTCAAGGTATTATAAAGAACATAATAATCTTATTTATAGACTGCCAAAACTTTATTAGTCCTTATGAAATATGAAAAGGAGAACAACGTGCAATTACAGTGTGTAAAAAACCCTACATTAGTAATTTATTCCATTGATTTCACAATACCGTATATAACAAAGAGTACAAAAATAGCCAGAATTCGGTAAATTTCTACCTGATTTTAAAAGAATAAGCTGTTTTTGATTTGTCATGACATTTAAAAAATAAACGAGTTTTATAAATGTGTTGAAATAATGGATAGTTTTTTGTAATATTAAGGTGAAAATTTACTTAGCCGCCTTTTGAAACAGAAAGAGATATTGGCTTAAAAATTATTGTCAACCATGGTTAACATTCAACCAAAATTTGGTTTAAATCAATTTAGCAGTTTTCTTACTATTAAAATTTTAAGTAAAAATTACAGACAGAAAGACACACAGTAAATGAAACAAACTATACCCATGGTCAAATTATGTTTAACGTTTCTTTAACCATAAAGCTACCATAAAAGCGAATTTGTCCGCTGCGAGCGAAGTGAAGCAGTTCATAATCCGAAGGCAAAGGGCAATCGAGTGTTTAAGCTGCAAGTGGAAAGAAGTAGCGCGTGGACTGGGGCTGAAGGTTGTGGTGCAAACAAATTGTACTAAAATATTTCGTACATGGAGGCAGCTATTTAACGTAATCGTTAGTAGACAAATTTTTTAAATAGTTGAAACCCTAAAACATATTAACTTACTTTTTTAAATACACTAAACCTATACGTTAATGGTATTTTATACAGGTTCTGACATTTTTTGGGGGAACCAGACGAGCTATAACGTTGTGAAAAAAAAGAATATGTGCAGAATAATCTCTTATACTTATGATTTTACATAAAACCCCCAAAAAGTTTCATTCTAGTACGAAAAATCTCAAAAAATGTATTCCGGTCAAAAAAAAGTGCTTCTGGTTTTGGATTTTGTTTTACCAACGAACTCGTCCGAGCCACTTAAAAAACCAACGTCTGTACCAAATTTTGACCAAATCGGATGTAGAATGCTGCCGTTAGAGTGCGAACACACAAGTACATAACACTTTTAATGACCCCCCAAAACATCTGGAGACCTGCTCATTTGTGCCCTTTGCCTATTCCCGACCTTATATTACTGCAACAGCTCATCTTTACTACGGAAATTCGCTAATAAAAAGATAAATTAAACTTTGTTGTTTTCATTGCCTAGCTAAAGGTAGGTTGTGTTTTAATTCAAGTTCAGCACCACCTTGACAGTTTTATTCAAAGTTACAAATAACGCTTCCAGATGTGGTAGCAAGATGCATTAATTTAGTCTAACATTTTCTGCGACATAAGCCACTATAAAAAGACATAAAACAATTTCCCTTTACATTACAAACATCCTTCTCTTCTTTTTAAAATATCGAGTAAGAATGTAATTA
>JAGFPH010000065.1:1242553-1271066 GCA_018207615.1 Philaenus spumarius
CAAACATCCTTCTCTTCTTTTTAAAATATCGAGTAAGAATGTAATTAACGAAAAGGTGCATCGTGTCTTCTTTATCCTTAATGAGATCCTTAATGTGTCCCGGAAAGGTAAATCAAAAGAGCTCGTACTTCTTTGGAAGCACTGTAAGCACAAAAGTGTTCACAAAAACGGAAGTGTTTCTTTACAAAATTAAGATTTATACTAGTTGCTTTAACTTTTTTAATTTCCATTGTGATTTAATTCTCCTTTATTAGATTGAATTCTTTTTTTTAATGTTTTTTATGTCGGTTTTGTTTACAATAAATTTAAATGTTAACGGCCAAATTTGGAAATCCGCAGTGCGACTGTTTTCTACAACTCAAAAGGATTGACATATCAAACCGTAAAGACGGAAGGAAGGGAGTTTTATATCCTATATGGAGTAGCCGTTCGACTTGGCAATATTGCATGGTTGGGTTTGACTCAATCGCACTACATTTTTTGATGTAAAACTTCTTTAGGCGCATCTAGCACTTTTGGATTAGGTCAAATATACGAACTCGCGTTACGTACCAAAGTGAGACGCTTTGCGTTTTTTATTTCGTCGATGATTTCTTCTTCTTCATTGGTTTACACACGTACCAATAAAACCCATAAGTTCATGTAAACAGCCGATTGCAAAAAAAAAGAAGGAATCGACGAAATTTTTTCCGTATGGGTTTAGTCACGTCACGTTGCCGATGAAATTGACATTGTGCTTCCTCATTTTATAAGTTGTCTTATTTTTATTATTATTTGACCATAGACAATCATAAATAAATATTGAGCTTGACTTGTGAGAAGATATACTTGATGGAATAAACTTTGAACACAAAATCTCACAAATAATACGTTTAATAAATCAAACGCGTTTCAACGACAAAGTCTCCATCTTCAGTGATGCACGAGCTACAATAATCAAACTATAACTCACTAGTTAAACTTATTAGTTGTGAGATTTTGTGTTCAGACTTTATTCTATCAAACATAGACAATCGTGTTTATGTCATTCATTAGTTTTAATTTTGAATGGGACAAGATAAACTTAATGATGAAATTTCGGATTAAACCAATTTATTTCGGATTTATATTCATGACAGTTTTCACTTCTGTCGGCAATCCCACGACTGCTTTCTTTTCTTTTTTTTCGTATTCGTCAACGTAAAATATCTTTTATCTGTGGTTGGAAGTTTCAATGGCAGCAAACTGGACGCACTCGCTAAACAATTGCGCCACGGCCGTTATCCTGGTGGAGGAGATCGAAGTCCCAACCAAACTCTACAAATTATAGGCTTCCTATACTATTAGTTATCATTATCCGTGAAGCAAACAGTGGAATAATAAAAACAAAATATTTATCGAAGAAAAGAATACTTCAACGAGATGGAAGAATATTGACTTCACACCTGCAACTGTTTACAAAACGTCTTTATGTCACGTGTCTAATTAAGAAATCGTAGTGCGTAGTCACCGTCCCATATCTGGAGATAAAAGAGAAAATCTCAGAGTACACTTTTACCAAAGAAAGTTCATCTCGGTCAGCTGACTGTCTTCTGCTTTCTCTTACGACAAGGTCACAGGTCATTTACTAGAGTCATTAGACTCGGCAAAAGTGTTTTGCCGATGATAAAAGTCACGTGATTAGGGGTAAACATTATAATAAGGAAAACGACGATTTAGAAAGCAAATGGAAGGTTGTGGATATGCAAAAAGACGATTTAAGCAGACGGCTTCCGTGTTTAATACGAAATAGAAATTTTAGTTTTTATAACAATTACATCGAAAATGGAACGTGAGAGAGGTGCACTGTATAAGAGTGGGAATTTTTCGCGTTTGGTTTGATTTTTATAAAAAAAAGTAATATTATTATGACTTTTACTACGTTACTCCTAAAAAGGCTGAAAATTCTTGTTAGCGAATTTCCATAGGAAAGATGAGCTATTGCAGTGACCCTTATGGTACCTAAGGTCCGGGCGTAGTAAATGAACACTGATCATGGTCCCCAGAACACGTTTCAGGTGTCCTTAGTATATATGTATTCGCACTCTAACGGGCGCATTTTAACTCTGATTAATCCAAATTTGGTACATACGTTGCTTGTTCTAGTCACTCGGACGATTTCGTTAACAAAAAAATCCAACAACCAGAACCACGTTTTTTGACTGGAAGTGACTATTGTTTTAGACTTTTGTACTACATTGAAATTTTTGTGTGTTTCTATCTAAACAAATAAATGTAGAATATTATTCTACACATTTGGTTTTTTACACGACCTTATAGCTCGCTTGGTTCCCCCAACATCGATCTAAAAGTAAAATACCATAAAAGTAGAACGTTCAAATCAAAGAGGGGATTTTACGGTGAGGACATCTTCTGATCCAAGGCGGATGGCCGAGTTTGTACACTGCGAGCGAAGTTAAGCAGTCCATAACCCGAGGGAGCAAGGTCAAGGTGCAAACTCGAAAAGCGAATTTTTCCTTTGCTAGTGGAGCGAAGGAGCGCGTGAGTCGAACAAACTCTACCAATATATTTCGTACACAGAGGCAGTAATTCAGCACTTTCATGAGTAGATCAATTTCCAAAATAGTTGGTTGAAACAGTAAAACATACAAACTTCATTTTGGAAATTCGCTCAACTCACGTCAGTTTTTCAGCTAAGTGGTCTAAATATTAATAATTCGATCACGCAGCTGAACAGTTGACGTGAGTTGAGCGAATTTCCAAAATTAAGTTTATAGGCCTATGTTTTAGGGTTTCAACCAACAATTTGGGAAATAAGTCTATTCGCGACGGTGCTGAAGAGCAGCAAAATGGTTCTCACGCCATTCCGCATTTTGGGATTATCTTCAATACACAAAGCATTGCGTGCTTTGCACGCCAATTTCCGTATTGGGAGTATCTTCAATACACACTGCATTGCGTGTTTCGCACGCCAACACCACGGCAGAATCCACCACATGGCTTTGAACTGGGTACTTCTATGGTATTTTACGTTTTGATCGATTTCGGGGGAACCAAGCGAGCTATAAGGTAACGTAAAAAAACAAAATGTGCAGAATAAAATCCTAAATTTATATTTGTAGAAGAAATTCAAAAACAAATTCATTCTCGTAGGAAAAATCTCATAAAATAGTTACTTCCAGTCAAAAAACGTGCTTCCGATTGTTGGATTTTTTTTGCTAACTAACTCGTCCGAGCGACGTAGACAACCAACATCTGTACCAAATTTGAACCAAATTGGACTTAAAATGCAGCCGCTAGAGTGCGAACATATATATATATGATTTTTAAAGACACCCCAAAACGTGTTCTGGGGACCGTGATCGGTGCTCATTTGTTACTTCCGACCTTGGGTCTTACCATAAGGGCCACTGCAATAGCTCATTTTTCTTATGGAAATTCGCTAATAAATGGTTTTGGAAATGAATATTCTTCATCGTTTGATATTTTGACAGTTAACCTAAAATCAGTTTAAGATGAACATAGTCTTGTAGATGGGCTATGGACTCACAACGCACACGCACTTTCCAGCAGGGGCGCAAAGGGCCTAATGACTCGCCAGGGCACTAAGAAAGTTGTACAATTGAGATTTGATTATTTTTCCCTTTTTACTGGTAATTTTTCGAGATAATTATAAAATGATGAGCAAAACAAGTCCAAAGACGACATATTTACAACGATTTTTAAGGGTATCAAACAAAACTCAGTTGTACAAAGTACCAAAAAATATTTTGCAAAGTATCTGGGTTTTAATAACGTGTACGTTGACTTATACTTGTTGTCATGGTTTAAAATAAAACAAATGTGTTTTATAATAAAAAGATTTCCACATTTACTTATTTATAGTTTGACTGAAGCTCCATGGACTCTACCGATTAGGTTCGCCTAATCGGCTAGAGTCCATGGAGCTTAAGCCAAACTTAGTCAATGAATACTTAACACTTGTAAGTGTTAAGTATTCATTGCTATAGTTAACATGTCATTGTGTTGTCCGCTAGCATAAAAATGGTAGTAAATAACTTAACATTAAGATATAAACATAATTCATTCAACATAAGACATAAACGAAGATTAGTAGGCTAATATACACATGACAAAAATATATATTGAAATGTTTAATTAAATACTATAATATTTAACAAACTAACTTTTGGCCTACTTTGTAAAACATACGATACAAGACTGATTAGCACCAAGAAAGCTATATCCAGTCAACTTACATAATGAAAAAACAACAATTTTGTTTGTTGTTTAAAGGCCGAAATTACCGACGGGTTGAAATCAACGGAGTCGAACTAAGGACCTTGAGCTTTGGAATCAGGAACATTTCCCTTTCAGCTACAAGGGCGCATGTACATACAAAAAGAATATTTAATATTTATATCCATCACTTGAAATAATTTTAAAACTACAATAATTCGATCACGAACCTGAACCGCTGATGTGAGTGGAGCGAATTTCCAAAATAAAGTTTATATGTTTTAGGGTTTCAACCAAATATATGGGAAATTGGTCTGTTCACGAGGGAGCTGAATAGTCAAAATATATAAAAATAATTTGTTTGCACTTCAGCCTCCAGCCTCAGATTATGGACTGTTTAGCTTCGCTCGCAGTGAGAATTTGCATTCCGGCAGAACTAAATTGAAATTACTTTGGATTGAGTACTTTTGTGGTATTAACGTTTTGATCGATTTTGAGAAAACCCGAGGCTGTAAGGTCGTGTAAAAAAGAAAATGTGCAGAATAATCTCATATGTTTAATTTTTTAGATAAACTCCCAAAAGTTCCATTCTGGTACCAAAAATCTCAAAAAAATATTTACTTCCTGTACAAAAAAATGCTTCCCGTTGTTGGATTTTTTGGCTGACGAACTCGTCCAAGCTACTTAGAAAACGAACGTGTGTACCGAAATTGGACCAAATCGGACGTAAAATGCGGCCGTTGGAGTGCGAACACAAACCCTATACACATATAATATATAATGCCAAGTTTGAACTCAATCAGTCAAACCGTTCTCTAGATATGAATTATTTTGTTAAAAATACAAAATGGCGGATATCTGGACATTTTTGGAAAACATTTTATTCTTGATTTTCTCTTTATTTTGATCCATAGAACCATTTCCAAAAGTTTGGCACTTTACTTATTGGGACACCTGTATATAATAAATTGTTTAGTGACACCCCAAAACTTGTTCTGGGGACCATGTCGGTGCTCATTGATCGCCGACCTTAGGTCTCACCATAACAATGTCACTGCAATAGCTCATCTTTCCTATGGAAATTCGGTAAAAACAGAAGTTTGATTTTTAATATGTTAAAAGTACTAAATTTAAAACATTTTCAAAATCTAGAACAGTTTTTTATTTACTATCCGATTTGCATGCAAAGTTATTTCTTACTTTAAAAAAGTCTCAATTTGACCTAGCACAGTATTCTTATTTGTTCAAAGTAAACTACTTTTTTTAACTGTTTTTATGCACGTCCGTCAGCATTACAATTTTCAAACCACATTACATTTTTATTCAGACAATGCATGGCATCAATTAATAGACCATGTTTGCACAAAGGTTAGTCTTTAAAACAAGAATTTAAAAAATTGCTGTTTACTTGATACACTTAGAAAAATTTAATGTTTGTTAAAATAATTACTCTTTTTCTTTCCCCGAGTAGTTTTTTATAATGTCTTCCTTATTCTTTAAAAATATGCAACTGGACGTAATCTGCGAGATATGCTTCACATTCTAGAAGTTTGTTTAACACCTTCGAGTCTCTGCCACTAAATTGAAAAACTTTCACCTTCATACGGTAAGTCCTTTTCACCTGGACGGCTGGATTTCAGTATGAATAAAATATGAGATTTTGGCACTGAACCGAACTAGAGAGAGGGGGGGGGGATATCTTTGCCTTCAATGCGGTTATATTTCAAATAAACAACAGAGTAAGCCAGCTAAAGGCAATTTCAATACCGATATGGTGTACAATCGATACACAAGTCTTTGAAAGTAACTCAAAATTACTAGAGATACAAAAACTTAAAGTATAGATTTAATATGTCATCCTTTACTTCAAATTTATATATTTTATTTTTTATAAAATCCTTCTTAATCTTCAATTTTAAACCTCGACGCAAAAAGAGGGGTGTTATAAGTTTAACTAGTGTATCTGTGTCTCTGTATATCTGTGATCTATTGTGGCACCGTAGCTCCCAAACGGATGAACGGATTTTGATTAAAGATTTTTTTAAAGGTAACTTGATCGAGAGTGTTTTTAGCAACGATACAAGAAAATATGTTTAGCCGTTAGGGTTCTTTTTAGTTTGAATTTATAAAACAATTCAGTTTGTTTTTTTTTTAAATAGTATAGACTACATTTTTAACTTTCAGAAAAAACATTTTACAGATAAAATATCATTACATTTACCTAATTTTTAGTGAACTTCTATATTAAAGATGAGTTATTCCAGTGACCCTTACGGTGAGTAGTCAATGCGCAACGATCTCAGTCACCAGAAAACGATTTTGGCTGTCATTCAACATTTTATATGTGTCCGCACTCTAACGCCCTCATTTTACGTACAATTTGGTACGCACGTTTGTTTTCTCGGACGAGTTCGCTAGCCAAAGGATCCAACAACCGAAAGAACATTTCTTGCTAGAAGTAAACACGTTTTGAGATCTTTTGTACAGTACTAAAATGAAACTTTTTTGGTGTTTTATTTTAGTATCTCAAAAAATTAATGTAGGAGATTATTCTGCACATACGTTTTTATTAACACGACCTTATATCCCATCTGGTTCCCCCAAATTCGTAAAATACCATAAAAGTACCACGTGGGTATTTTACCTACCAGTTTGTCCACTGCGAGCGAAGCGAAACAGTCCATAATCCGAGGCTGCAAGGTCGAGGTGTAAACTCGCAAAGCGGAACGAAGCAGTGGGTGAGCCGGTGAGGTTGAGGTACAAACAATTTCTACTAATATATTTCGTCCACGTAGGCTGCTATTCAGCGCCTTCGTGTGTAGACCAATTTTCCAAATAGTTAGTTGAAACCCTAAAACATATAAACTTAATTTTGGAAAATTGCTCTACTCACGTCAGCGGTGCATCTGCGTGATCGAATTAATTTGTAATTGTCTTCTATGACTACTACAGAAGTTTGTAATTTTGATCTACTAATTCAGATTTTGTCCATCCCATCCGATAGTTTCTACTTTAAACCGAAATCGATGGAGAAATACTTTTAACTTTTGTTACAAAGAAGAGTAAACAGGTAGAACAGAATGGGAGCAAATATAGACAGGTAATAAAGATGAAACCGGCGCCAGGAAAAGCTTTTCCAATATTTGTTTATCTAAAAGGTTGAGTTTGATGTTCTGGCAATAAAAACTTCGGCCTAAACTTGTTCCCGTCTAGACTAGGATGCATTTTTTTTGTTCTTAGATTGACAAACATTTAGGTTATGTACAGTATTAGCATAAAATATGTCTATATACAGAACGTTTTAATTTTTTAAATTATATCTCTCTGTGTAATTTAATGACACTCTTGTACATAGGGTTATCCAATTATATCGATATCAACTCCTATAAAAGCGAGTACGTACGTGAGTAACATATAATATAACAGCTGATTTCACTCATTACCTGTAACACTTAAACCCCAGTAGATTATACTTTGAGGTTATGTTTACAACTTTAATCTTTATAATTTCTTCATTTTTTTTTTTTTTTTTTTTTAATATGAGTAATAGTAATATGAGTAATACGGTATAATATTTGCTTTGAGGTTATAAACTGTATATAAATACAAACTTTTATCATCGAAATATTCATTTATACAAATTTAAAGAAGAGATTCTTCGTTTCTTTGGCAATATTCGTAGACCTACATCTTCATGTAACATATAGGCCTACACATATTAATTTCTTCATTATAATACTGTATTAGTACTTCTAATAATTTTATCTATCATTATGAAACAAAACACAATTAAAAGATACTATGTTTATCTTTATTTAAATATAATCTTCTATATATATATATATAATTCAATGTATGTCCGTCTGTTTGTACGTTTGTATGTTTGTCCTTTATGCGTTACCAAACCGTCCATCCGATTGCTTTGAAATTTTGCATAGTAACACAGGTTAACCCTGGGAAGGTTTTAGGCCATTTACCGAAGTCCTAGGACATTAGGGCTACGCCCCAGTGGCCCTCAAAGTTTCAATGTTAATCTTATGGAAGGTCAACCTTATAAGGAAGAAGAAGAAAGATTTCTTTTGATTTTATCAGGGGCACAAAAAACAGCTGTTCGTATGAAAAGCTTAAAACAGCTGATTTTGATCAACAACTGATTTGGATCAAAAACTGAATATAGTTTTAGGTTAGGCCTATTTTTTTTTTTTTTTTTTTTACAATGAACTAAAACACTTGGGCTAATTATTAGTATCAGGTTGATTTTTGTCTATCCGTGCAAAGCCGGGTCGGGCCAGCTAGTAAAGTATAAAAAAAACAAAATGTTAACCAACAGGCCTACAGTTTTATAACCGTTATAATTGTACACATTTACCGAGTTAAAAATCCCCGTCAGAATAGTTAGGTACGCCTAGATAAAGTCTGTTGTTTTTAAATACTTGTTTGTATAAATGATGTACTGTATTTCTGATATCTAACTAATTAAATCGATTGTGATTTTTCACGGGGGCTTGCTAGTTAAAATCAACTACATTAAAACTACATTAAAATCAAAGTTGGATACCGATAACAAACGTTAGAAGTGTGTAGGAGAGTCAAATGTGTAAAATTTTATCCCTGCTCTTTAAAAGCTTGTAATCATGAATTTGGTTATGTTAAACTTGACTCATCTAGTAGGCCTAATTAATTACAAGCTCTTCGAAAATAATTTGATCACGCAGCTGAACCGCTGACGTGAGTTGAGCGAATTACCAAAATTAAATTTATGTGTTTTGGGTTACAACCAACTATTTGCGAAATTGGGCTACACACGAAGACGCTGAATAGCTGCATACGAATTTCTTTACACCCACGCCTATAACTCAGGCTCACGCGCTGCTTCGTTGCGCTCGCAGCAGAAAAACTCGCTTTGTGAGTTAGCAGCTCGACCATGTGGCCTCAGATTAGGGACTGATTCGCTTTTTATGGTACTTTTGTGATAATTTTATTGTAGGTTTTGGTTGATTTTGGAGGAACCAGGCGGGCTATAAGGTGTAAACAAAACAAAATGTGTAGAATATTCGTCCATATTTATTTATTTTTTTATATAAAAATAAAAAAGTTTCATTCTAGTAAAATTGGTCCAAACGACTTTAAAACCAACTTGTGTAGGCCTACTAAATTTGGACCAAATCGGACTAAAATACGGCCTTTAGAGTGCGAACACATCTATACATCCTATATTTAATAAACATTCACTGTGACAGCATGAAGGCTATGGAATTCATTGCGGCAGAGTTTGAAATGAATCAATGACTGCGCTCAGTTTAAGAAGACTTCGAGTTGTTGGTTCTGCGACAGTTTTTGGTAGTTTCGGGCGGTCGGGCGGGTTTTGAGGCATGTGATTTAATGTTGGTGTGTTTCAAAGTGTAATATGTGTTTATATATTATAGTGTAGTATAATTTACTTTTAGTTTTAATTTCGTTAGGAGATAAATGTGTATGATCTTAGTTCTCAGTTTTTGTACATTATGTTTTAAAAGTAATTATTATTTATAGTTTTTGTTTGTTTATTAAGTTTTGTTTGTAATGTGAATTTTTATGTACTTATGTTTCTTGAAATTCGAGGTTAAGTGGAAGAGAGGACCTTAAGTCCTAACTTCACTTCAATAAATATAAATTAATATTATTAAATATATAACATTTTTAATGACACCCCAAAACGTGTTCTGGGGACCATGATCTATGCTTATTGCCGCTCTCAAGCTCATGTTTCAGCATAAAAGTCAATGCATTACCTCATCGTTCCTATGGAAACTTGCTAATAAAGGCTTCTAAAAAGAAATGCATTATGAATTCAATCTGTTCATGAAAAATCTAAAGAAGAAATTTGAAAATGATTTTTTAAAACAGTTACTGTTTTAGCTTTGAAATTTATTTTTATTATTTTACATTTACAACTATACCGTATTAGTCATTGTTTTGTGACAGTTAGACTAAGTCTGAGTAGGAGCGTAGCTCACGTAACTTGCTTGAACTTACAAAAACTATCGGACGTTCTAACTTTAGCAAACTTTGACGACCATACTAACCAATGAGCTACGCCACTCCCCATCAGCTGTAAAATTAAATCACAGGTACATAAATAGTAATAACACAGAATAATATTCAAATATTGTCCGTGGTAATGAATTTAGGTGACTAAACAAATTTGGTAAATACGCCACTGTCTATTTTTACTCAATGAGAAGAAACGTTATGCCGCAATGTTGATTTGTTGAATTGTTTAAATACACAAATGGCTCTTATTTCGCTTCAAAGGTATAATGTTTAATGCTCAAATATAATTTTTTCACCAATGTTACCAGTGTAAAAGTTTACGACAGGTGTCAAGATGTCACTATAAAAAATACAGACAAGCCTCTAAATACGTCCCACTCTTAGCTTTACGTGATTCCTCACAAATCACGAGGTTTAAAAATAAATCCCGTTTGAAAGTCAAGTTGTCCAAACAGACGTTCAGTGTGGTCTGGGAAAACAGCTGTTCCGACTTATCCCGATGCGGGTGCATCCCCCCAGATGGAAAACATCCCAGGATGACCCGGAAACAAAGCCATGAGAGTTAAAGACTGCAGAGGTATGATTAGGTATGAGGGTTACAGGTTGTGATGGAGGGGGGATGTAAGCTAAACAAATCATACCATTGGAATTAGTATTGTTTCTAATTTCGGAAAGAACTCTTACTGCAGGTAGAAAAATAACAAAAACTATATTAGTAGCCTACATTCTGATTATTAATTAATACCAAACCAGAAGGACAGATTTAAAAAAATGTATGGGTTCACTAAACAAAGTTATGTATTTTAATATAATCCACAAATAAAACAAAATTGTATAATTGAATGTGGAGTAGTTAAACCAAATCGTATGATTGAAGTAGTTGAATAAAAATATATGATTGAATATGCAATAGGTAAACTAAATTTATAATTAATCATGCAGTGGTTGAATAAAATTTTATGATTGAATATGCAGTAGCTAAACAAACTTTGATGTTTAAAGTAGTTGAAGAAAATTAAATGATTGAATTTGCAGTAGCTAAACCAAATTTATGACTAATTGTGCATTAGTTAAATAACATACTATGATTGAATATACAGTAGTTAAACCAAATGTATGATTAATTATGCAGTAGTTGAACAAAATGTTATGATTGATTACTAAACAAAATTGTATGATATTCATGCAAGTGTAAGACAGCAATTAGGATTCCTCAAGTTTAATTCCGTCTATTTAATGGTCATAAGCAAATTAGCTGTTAAAATATTTGCTTTTTAGTAAACAAGATGGAGTATATGTGGATCTCAAATTACACAGCTCTGAGAGACACCGAGTTTGTCTTAATACCATCTTGATACTCAGGCTTATACTGGCGTGATGCGAAACTAAACCTACCATCTGTATATCATCTGCAACCATAACCATAATAATGGAACAATAATGGTTCTACCTTGACGTACTTATGATCCTCACTAACGAAAATGATCACAACTCAAAAGCAAAACAGAAGAATTTTGCATTGAACCCATGGTGGAATGACTAACAAGGGTGTGCTTATGCGCATTCGGGCGGGGCCTCCGCAGCAGCAGTGACGTAGCATAGGTCGCACATTTTCCGCCGTTTCAGCTTAAACACGTGTATTGTCGTTGGCACTTCACAAAAATTTACTTTTTTATTTGTCAAATGTGAAGTTTTTGTATTTTGTGATGTAGTTAGGGGTGTAGTTCTTGCTATTTAACATGCCAAATTGTGCAGTGTTCGGGTGTAATAGTTACAGCAGAAAGACTGTAGGAACAGCAATATCTTTCCCAAAAAATGAAGATTTATCGCCTCAATAGATTCACGCTTGCTGTAGAACTGATCGAATCAACGTTTTGATTTTTGATCAACTCAGTCCAATTTTGTACCAATCTCAGGCTATGATTGCATTTTATTGTTACTTTTGACTCAATTTTGTATCTATTTTTAGTTTGCTTTGTTTAATATTCTGTAAAATACCACTAAGGCCAAATAATGTGTATTTTAAATTATGTTTGCCCTTGCCCAAGGAAAAAACCATCTGACTCCATGTCCACTGTTAACAAAAACAAATTTTCATTTAAATTACAATTTTAAAGAAAATGTACTACATGTTGCTGATAACAAACTACAGCCACATATAAATAAATAATGATAACTTATTTCGGAATTAAAATAGCTAAATGCTGGCATTTTAAAATGTGTTTTCCTTATTCTGGAAAATGTTATACTGTGGACTCTGTTGGTTTTTCCCCTGCACCCTTCATATGTTCCCTGCACCTTAAAGAAGAATGTTCTATCACACCTTTAATACAGTACTACTGAAGTACTCACCAAAAAACTTTCGAAATTTAAAATCGGATGCAGTTAAAGTTTCCAAAATATAAACATACTGTCGATTCCACAGCAAACTCTGTAAGTGCTAGACAAAACTTGTATAACTAGAAGCTTGAAAAGTTTAACAAATAATATCTGTTAGCTTTAACTTTATTGTGGTACACAGCAAACATTGTCTGTTTGTTAAGTAAATATTAATAATAATACTAAATATAAACATTCAAAAACTCCAATATTTATTCAGTATATATTTTTTTAAATAATCCTAAATATCCATTTTTAATAACATCGATATTTGTTATTGTTGACAAGTATGGTTATAGCAATTTCATGTAATTTTTAAAGTTCAATATAATATGTTTTCAAGTTTTTTATATTGTATAAAATAAATTACACATTGTGGTTTAGTGTGCATAATATCTTTTACCATGGTGTTTTAAACTTTAACATTAATAAAATTATCATAAAATTGTATTCAATCGTAAATGTACTATTCAATTCAATTGGTATAAACTAACTCTGCAGTAACATCATATTTATGACAATATAGACAAATCTAGTGATTAACAGATTAGATGATAGGCCTAACAATCGATTTTGCTGCCTAGGATATCGCTTAGGATAATCGCTTCGCTAGTTTGCATCCCGGCCGCCGGCATAGGTGGATTTTAACCGGGTACTTTTAAGGTATTTTACGTTTTGAACGATTTTGGGGGAACCAGACACAAGGTTGTGTAAACAACAAAGTTTGTAGAATAATACCCTATATTGATTTATTTAGATAAAATGCAAAAAGAGTTTAATTCTAGTACGTGAAATATCAAAACTATAATACTTTAGGTTAAAAAACGTGCTTTCAGTTGTTGAATGTTTTCAAGTAATATATATTTAAAAAAATTAATAACACCCCAAAAACCTGTTTTTGGGACCATGTCACCAATCACGATTTTAGGTCTCATCATAAGATTCACTACAAATTTCTTTGCTAATAAAACCCTATGCAATTATATTGTGAGAAGTACAGTAGCATTCCCTTTTCTGTGGGTTTTACTCTGAATCCTCGTAATATCGGCCGGTAACGGTCCATAAAACTGGAACCCCTTTAATTAAAGCCCAATGTTCACACTTCAGTGTATTGCCACGAAACTATATAATTTGCTTACGTAAGGCCATCATGTCGACAATTTAACCAAGTCGTGCGTCGGCCATGTTCGGTAACGACGTCTGTTTGTCCGTCTGTCTCAACAATGGATGTCATTAAAGAACCTGACCACAACAATGAATAGAAGAATTATCAGCTCCCTACTGTTTCGCACCATCGAAAAACATGTTTGTAATGGTACAAAAGCTTTCTGACATTCGAACAGGTTAGCTACTTTTAATTAGGCTATGCACAGTTTTGTCAATAATATGATTAAAATTATTTTTGTGAAGAATTACGAATTCTCTAATTGCCATATAATGGTATACATGTAATTAGTGTAATCGAATTAGATTTGGGTTGAGAGATAAACACAAAATTCATAATTTTGAAACATCTGTACTCATAGATATTCCAAAGTGCCCAAGTTCTAGTGAGGCTCGTTGTATATGATTGTGTTATGTACCATAATAAGTATACATTAAACCTACACTTACATTGATGTGCTAGTTTTCGGTTGAGAAATTGAATTATTTCTACAACGTGTGGTAATCGAGTAATATGGGGCAGAGGATTTTCCTTCAAAGTAGACTTATAAATTAATTCTTCTAGAAATATTTTGGAGCTATTGATTTAAAGTTGTGATTTGGGACAGACGTAGTTAGAAGTTTTGGTAAAGTGTGTAGCGAAGTTTTTGTAACACATAAACTACTTTATTTTATCGAATTTCCATATAAAAGATAGGCTATGCAGTTACTCTTATGGTGAGACCAAAGTGTGATGGGAATTAGAATTCATATACATTAGTGAGATTAGCGTCCGACCCAAATCAGGTAACGGCCCCAAAAGAGTAACGAGATGTCCGTGTAACCAACTGCCCGGCATCCACTGCAACACAAAGTATAAATCATTGGGTTTATTGTTATATTATTCATACTATGGAGCCCGAGTAACGCAGAGTATTCCAACTAGTGTTGATATATGTTTAAAATCTGCAATAGTACACAAGGTTAAATAAATCGTAGCCGATCAGTTGTGTTTTTATTTGATTTAAATACATAGTTTAACGGATGCTATGAATAGTTAAACCCATCTGAAATGCATATATTAGAGGTAATAATGTTGGCTAACCTGATGTTTACCAGGGTTCGAAGCGAGGTGTGCGTTTGTAATTACTGCATAGCTGAAGTATGGCGGAATTGAATTGTAAACTAATTTTGATTATTGGCTAGCATTTCCATGAAGTTGTACGTGTTTACCCGTATCATAATTGATCAAATATTTATACATGTAAGTAGTATACAGAGTGGTCATAAAGTCCCTCTAACGCTCTTCATTAAAACAGAATTTTTCCACACTCTTATGGTTGGAACTAAGGTCGGGAGTGGTCATTGAGCACCAATCATGGTCCCCAGAACACCTTTTGGGGTGTCATTAAAAATTGTATATATATATATATATATGTTGAATATGTGTTCGCACTTTTACGTTTTATTTGGTCCACATTTCACCACACACACGTTGGTTTCTAAATCACTCGGACGAGTTCGTTGGCAAAAAAAAAAAAGAAAAAGTTATTGACTGGAATTAAATTTGTTGAAATTTTTCTTACTAGAAAGAAACGTTTTTGGGGCTATACCTAAACATATAAGAAGATTATGTTTTTGGCCCTATATAGAAGATTATTCTGCACATTTTGTTTTTTACACGACCTTATAGCCCATCTGAAAATTGATAAAAAAAGTAATATCCATTTAATTGCCCGGTTCAAATCCACGTGGTTGATTTTACGGTGGGGGCAGCTTCTAACCGATTCTGACGGTGAGTATGCAAACCCTCTAATTGAGTTTGTCCGCTGCTACCGAAGCGAACTTGTGCATAATCCGAGGCCTCAAGGTCGAGGTGCGAACGAAGCAAGGCGTAAACCGTGGCTGGAAGCTGAGATGCAAACAAATTCTACTAATATATTTCGTATATAGGCATCTATTCAGCGCCTTCATGAGTAGACCGATTTCCCAAATAGTTGGTTGAAAACCAAAACGTACAAACTTAATTTTTGAACTTTGCTCTGCTCACGTTTGCAGTTCAGCTTCGTGGTCGAATTATTTCACTTCTTATTTTATTAGATTTAATTTAATATCACACTCAATAGGTCTAAAACTTAAAATTTGTTTTTTTCTCAATTTACCCCCTACAATTTTGAAATGTTTACATCCTAGTTTTGTGTTTCGGCGTTTAAAAACTATCATTATGTCCTATTTCAACCTACCCCAAATACCTTATATAAGGACAGTCACATAGTGGCGTAGCAAGTGGGTTGCAGGGATGTACACATTTCTTTTTTTTAATAAACAAAATCTGCAAACGATTCTCAAATAAAAATATACTTTGCCAAGAACCTAACTTAAGAATTTCACACTTATACTTGTAACATGTTTAACACAATAACAGGGGTCAAGGAGATGGGGTTGTCCCATTCCCAGGAGTATAGTAGAGTTGGGCCTAACAAACCCTTCAAGGACACTTTACTCAAGACCGTCCGTGGGGTTACGTCCAACTCTGCAAGGAAGGACGTGACCATAAACATGGTGATGAATCATGTCCTGCACGAGGTGGCCCTGCTAATACTGAACATGGCGGATCTAGACTGGGAGCTAAACTTCCACGGCAGGGACGGTTGTAGTGTACAGCCGCTGGGAGTAGTGACCCCACCAAGTCCCTAACTCAGAAATACACTCAATCACTTACACACACGCATGCATCCACACAAACCATGACAACATAGATATGTCACACAGCACAAAAACTGATCGGGCTGTTCTGTTTGCCTGAGCGAGCCTCTGCACTTTGTCGGTACCCAGAGGGTACAGTGGGAAAACCGGGGAGGCACACCGGGCTGCCAGGTAGTACAGGGGCCCGACTCAGCCTAACCAGCATGAGTTGGCTGCCCTATCAACTGGCGAAAATCTCGCCTCTGCTTTCACTGCCAGATGGTGACTGGATGGGACCATGCAGGCAGGGGCGGGGGGCCCCGCCGAGGCCACTGGGACTGACAGGAGCAGGTTATAGGTGGTTGAGGGCGGATAGAGCAGTTTTGAGTAGTTGGAAATGCTGTTTACTCATACACACACAACATAACAAATGCAACACAATCAAAACTAAATCAATGAAATGAATGACAACAAAGATAAGATTTCTAACGTGCCATTTGTTTCAGAGTCTCCCAGCTCATCACAACAAAAAGAAGAATCTGGGGTAGTAGGTCTACCCCAGGACGAGGATACGCAGGGATCGTTGATGTCGATTGGCTCGAGCAACTACGAGACAGCCCTGTTATATTCACCTTCAGACCCAAGCTCGCCACAGGGTCCGACAGTCTCTGTTGACAATCTGTGGCCGAAGGAGGGTGGAGAGGTAAAAAATGTTCAGACACCTATGGAGGTTGCTTCAAAGGTGGAAAAAGTGAAAAAAAAAGAGGAAACCGACAAGCTGGGAGAGAAGGCAACGGAGGGAGGCACGGGCGGCTGAACAAGCTGCTGCTGCGGCCGGAAACGGGGTAGAGACCACCCCGGCGGTGCAGGGTGCCAGACCTCTTGTAGCGAACTCCCCTAGCTTCAAGTCAGACAGGAAACGGCCAAGATCGCCGGAACCTGGAACATCGGGTACCCAAAGTGTCGGCCTGATCTCCGAAGCAGAGAAAAAGGCACGACCAGCGGGTACCACACCGGAGGATGTTACTCGTAAGAGAACAACCAAAGGTACGTACGCCAAGGTAACCACACCTGGAATCAGGGTGGCTATTGTACCGGAGGCCTATCCAGATGATAAGCTCTTGGATGATGAAAGTTTGAACGGGGTGAGGAACGCCATCTTTGAGGCTATGTTTAGCATGCCAGAAGAGGAGGCGGTTCCGAAGTTCCGGGATAACTATTTATCCAAAGGAGCTGTCATCGGTATTTGTGCCGACCGACGCTCTGCAGATTGGCTGCAGAGTATTATCCCCGGTCGAGAGGTCGGGGGTAAGAAACTCAAAGTAATGAAGATGGAGGACCTTCTTCAGTACAAGAAGGTGGCAGCCTGGTTCCCTGGCCCACCTGTACCTACTGAGAGGGTCCTGAAGATGCTGGGAAGGAACGAAGGCCTAAATACAAAGGGCTGGAGGGTCTTCGAGCGCAAGGAGGACGGAATGAAGGGAGTCCGCCTTGTGCTCAGCATCGATTCTATCAGTGCTGGAGTACTGGAGAACTCCTACAAATGGAAACCTTTCTATGGCTTCGCTCAGGCAGCATTTACACCGCTGGGAGAGAAGCATAGGAAGGAGGAAGAGAAAGAAGGAGGGAAACAGTAGGAGGGGAGCATGCAATGGTTGGTGGTCCCGTCGCTCCCGTTATAGGAACAGACCACCCCCTGGCTTCAGGGGACAAGGAGATCATCGCTGGACCTCACAAGAACAAGAAGGTGAGTGAGATTAGTTTTATTCAGGCTAACTTACAACATAGTATAGCGGCCTCACGGCTGATTTCTCATTGTTTAGTTGAGACTAATGTACATGTTGCTCTCATACAGGAACCTTGGCTGTATGGAGGCAACATAAAAGGGTTAAACGTAACTGGTTATAGGTTGTATGGTGGTGGCGGGGAAGGAAGACCAAGGGCGGCGGTCATGGTAAAAGGGTTGGAGTCATGGCCGGTGGCGGGTTTCCTTTCCGATGACCTAGTGGCAGTTAAAGTTAAGATTAAAATAGATGAAGTCATGAGGGAAGTAGTTGTTTGTTCGGCTTATTTTCCATATGATATAAATCATCATCCTCCATCAGAGGAGATGGAAAAACTAATATTAGAATGTAACAAGAAGGGCATTCCGGTGGTGGTGGGGTGCGACTCTAATTCACATCATGTGATATGGGGAAGTACCAACACCAACGCTAGAGGGGAAGCCCTCCTCAATTACTTAAGCGGAACCAATCTTATGGTTCTAAATACTGGGAATGACCACACCTTCCAAAATAGGCTAAGGAAGGAGGTCATAGACATAACGCTTTGCTCCTCCACACTTTTTGGAAGAGTGAAGGGGTGGCAAGTTTCTACGGAACCAACACTCTCTAATCACAGGCGTATTCAGTTTAAACTGTGCGGGGCTGAGACAGAGAGCAGGCTTATAAGGAACCCAAGACAGACGGATTGGGATTCCTTTAAAGAAAGCCTGGAGACAAAGTTAAATGATGGTCCTATCCAGACCATTCGAAATCATGTAGACCTTGAGCTAACTGTAGTCCATCTACAGGAAGCTTTAACAAACTCTTATGAGAGGAATTGCTGCATGCTCAAAGCTCAACCCCAGGTTCGGGGACTGCGGTGGAACCAGACCCTGGAATCCCATCGTAGGCAGACTCGCCAAAGCTTTAACAAGGCCAAGCGGTCTGATAACCCTGGAGACTGGGAGGAGTTTAGGCAGAGGCAGCGTAATTATAGACGAGAAGTTCGGAGGGCATCTAGATCCTCTTGGAGGACCTTTTGCAATGGCATTGAGACCATCTCCGAACTCTCAAGACTTCAAAAAGTACTTGTCAGAGACCCGGTAGGAAGACTCGGTCCCCTCAGGCTTCCATCAGGGGAAATGACGGAAACGAAAGAAGATACCCTGAGGTATCTATCAACAACACACTTCCCAGGATCCGCTGAAACTGTGACATTGCGGGAAGAAAACATCCCGGATGTGACAGGGAAGGCTGACTGGGAAATGGCAAAGAAGATAATAACTGGTAACAGGGTCAAATGGGCAATAAAGTCCTTTGACCCTTTTAAAAGTGCAGGACCAGATGGAATATTCCCAGCTCTTCTTCAGAGGGGCGGAGATAAGCTGGTGCCATGGCTAATAAAAGTTTTCAGGGCATCTCTTGCTCTAGGACACATACCTAGGTCATGGAGATTAGCGAAAGTAGTTTACATCCCTAAACCAGGGAAAGGAACTTATAGTAATCCAAAAGACTTTCGACCTATTAGTTTAACATCATTTCTACTATAAACGTTGGAAAGACTGATAGATAGATACATAAGGGATGGAGCAGTGGCTGCAAATCCTTTTCATAAAAATCAACATGCATACATTGCAGGCAAATCTGTCGAAACAGCACTCCACCAACTGGTAGCCAGGGTGGAAAAGGTGCTGGAGCAGAAAGAACTTGCGATGGGAGTTTTTGTGGACATCGAAGGGGCGTTTAACAATACCTCCTTCAAATCCATGACCGACGCATTAATCAAGCGGGGGGTAGAACACACTATCACCCGTTGGATAAAAGTTTATCTCGAAAATAGAATGGCGATCTCACAATTAAACAGTAGTGAAATTAGAATTGAGGTTGCGCGTGGATGCCCCCAGGGGGGAGTTCTTTCACCTCTCTTATGGTCTATGGTAGTGGATGATCTGCTTGTGGGACTAAATGAGAGAGGAGTTTATACCCAAGGTTATGCGGACGACATATGCATTCTGGGAAAAGGCAAATTCCCAGGGACTGTATCTGACATCGTCCAAAGCTCACTCAAATGGTTGGAACGCTGGTGTGAGAGAATGGGTCTAGCTGTAAACCCAGGGAAAACAGATCTCATTCTCTTTACTAGGAAACGTCGGACGGATGGTCTGTACATGCCCAGTCTACTGGGACAAAGACTTACATGCTCCGAAACAACTAAATACTTAGGTGTCACCCTAGACACGAAGCTGATCTGGAGTGAACACATAAGAAGAAAGGCAGCAAAAGCGTGCAACGCTTTCTGGGCATGCAGAAGAGCGATTGGAAGTTCATGGGGGCTTCGGCCCCAGATGATGAACTGGCTCTATGTTACTATAATAAGACCGTCTCTAACTTTTGCCTCTTTAGTCTGGTGGCCTGCTACCAGGAAGGAATGGGCAAAAAGAGAACTTAATAAAGTACAGCGGATGGCCTGCCTTGGAATCACGGGGGCCATGAGAACGACCCCCACAGCGGCCATGGAAATCCTGTTGGACCTCCCACCTCTGGACCTCATGGTACAGGGGGAGGCTAGTAAGGCCGCAATGAGATTGAACACAGGAGGGAGTTGGTCAACATCTCTTGCAAGAAATGGACACGGTGAGTGTCTGAACAAGATACTGGAGTGGGATCCGATGCTGCAAGCCGGTACGGACTACATGACTCCTAAGTATAATTTCAATAGCAAATTGGAGGCTATTTTTCCGGCTCGGGCAGAGTGGCTACGGAAACAAGTAGATCTTGGAAATGGACAAATCTGGTTCACGGACGGGTCTAAAACAGACAAAGGTACGGGAGCCGGAATGTACATGCATAAAGGACCGTACACCCAGGGAAGATACTCTATGTCGCTGGGACTATACTCTACGGTCTTCCAAACGGAGGTATACGCAATACTTGCATGCGTAAAACAAATACTGGAATCAGGAAGCATGAGCACAGATGTTGCGATATGTTCTGATAGTCAGGCGGCTATAAAGGCCATTATAGCTACAAAAACAACATCAAAACTGGTCTGGGAATGCCAATTACTGCTGGATAAGTTGTCAAGCAGTAGGCAAGTAAGACTTGTTTGGGTCCCTGGACATGAAGGAGTGGAAGGGAATGAAATAGCAGATAAACTGGCTAAGAGAGGAGCAGGAACTCCTCCGATGGGCCCAGAACCAATGATAGCAATATCAAGAGGCTATGGGAAAGAAAGTGTAAGAAAAAATGTTCAATCAGGACACTTGCGTAGATGGAGAGAGACGGTGAGAGGTCAGAGACAGGCACACGACTTCATTGAAGGCCTGGATGGACGCCTAAGCAGAACACTGCTGGGTCTTGGCAGGCCGGAAGTGAGGTTGTTGGTCGGTCTACTGACGGGACACAACTCTCTGAGGAGGCACCTCCACCTAATGGGGCTGGAGAACAACCCATTATGTCGAAGGTGTGGAGAGAAGGAGGAAACTTCTTTCCACGTTCTATGCGAATGTGATGCCCTCGCATCAATGAGGCAGAAATATCTGGGACAAGGATATCCTGACACCAGTCATATACGAGAGGAAGGCCCCCACGGACTTCTTCGGTTCGCAAAAAGGGAGGGTTTGATGTGAACTACTGCCTGGACATGGGGCACAGAGGACCTCATGGTTTAGGTGCAGTGGGTCCCGGTGGTGGATCACATAAACCCCCTATATAATAATAATAATAATAATAAAAACACAATAACAATTCTTTCCAATTAATCCATTTGGTAATACAAATCCGTTTGATTATATTTATATTTTTTAAGTTACTAAACCCTCCCGCCCCGTCTTTTTATCAAAGAGAGGGCGCCATTTTCAAGTCTGGCCAGGGGCACCAGTCACTACGCGACTGCAGACACTGTTCTGTTCCATTGGTGTCGCGTTTTTATGTGTTTAAATTTTACACAAATTTTAAAAAAACATCAAACTATTTTGAATAAATAAATAAACATTAAAAGTAGTAACTACATAAATACGTACAGGTGTTAGTTATTAAAATTAGACAAGATTAACAGAGTTCAAGTAAACACTCTCATAAAAGAATGTTGTAAGATAGCCTTAATTAAATTGAAGAGTAAGAGTTTATTAAAGAAAATTAATTCTTGTTTACATTTTAGCGCATGCGTGGTTTTACACGAAAGAGAGAGTAAGTAAGAAAGTGTAATCCTGCCTTCGTAATCAATGTTTTATCTACAACGACACATTACAAATATTTTCCACACGTTCCTCATCGGAAATGAATCTTCAAATCAAACGGTCAGATGTACTCGCATTACTTTATTTCCAGACATGATTTAATTTTACTTAAGGAAAGTTTTACTGTTGCGAGTCTGAGAACAACAGAACTAAAGTGCGTGCAGATTTAATTACTTTCTCTGCATAATCCTTCCATTTATAATTGGCGTTAAAAACTGCTTTTAGCGTTAATTGAGATAAGGGTACGAATTATAAAATTTTCTTCGATATTTATTACGTGTGGCATAACCAAGTGTATGATTTCAGGCAGATAGCACTGAGAGTTACTGCGGCCTTACAGAACAGTCCCGTAATGGTGAATGGCTAGAATACCCCCAATAGACCTGCTGGAAAGGAGAGAGGGCTAGAGGAGAGCCGGAGATGCGACGATGGCTCAGATAAAACGAAATAAAAGACTGAGACTTCTCAGGAAGTGGCCATAAAGATGGGACGAATATGTATCTGGTTGCTGGACATACAGACTGAATCCCAATATCGAGAAATGGATGAACAGGGGGCATGGTGAGACAAATTATTACCTGACACAAGTATTGGCAGGGCATGGAAGCTTTCGGGTGTACCTCCATCGCTTTCGACGATCAGAAAAGCAATGCTGTCTGGATTTTGAGGCGGAAGAAGATAATGCAGAACACGCGATCTTTCACTGCAGTATTTACGGAATGATAAGAGTGAAGCTCTGGGAACCCAGTACTGATCACCCGGGAAACTATGATTGATATGATATTAGAAGAAGAGTGGAAGGTATTTGAGAGTTTTATCCACGATGAAGGAGAGAAGAACAGCTGAGATGAGCTGAAGACAGACCCTCGACTGCTGGTGACGTTATGCCGCAAGGTGGTTCTGTCGACAGTCGTTTAGGACAGTAAAAGATATGTGTTTTTTAGTGGGTCATAGGCAATCCCCACATAACCTTTCAGGGCAGGAACCAGCAGGGCACGTGCCAGCACAATTTTCACACCTCGCGAGAAAAAGAAGAAAAAAATTATAAATTCACGTAATACACACTCCTACATTAAGTATAAATAAACTTACATTTTCGTTTCCAACAACTGTTTCCAGGAAATAAACATCCCAAAACAATCTCATACTTACAGAATCTGCAAAACCAATTTGAATATAAATTTAAAAAACGTAGAAAACTAACCAAATACCTTTATTTCCGTGGGAGCTTATTCAACTAACAATTCTTGACTTTTTAATCGACTGGCACAGTAAGCCCGTAAAAAATAGTAAAACAACCTTAAGATTCTACCACCATTTTGAAACCATATTCTGCATGATTTACTACTATGAGCCTTATTCTACTAAACTATTCTTGGTTTACAATTCTTTGCTATTGATATTTTATTGCATTAGCACAAATAATTTTAAAAACAAGTGATAACAGATTATTATTAAACAGGAACAACTGTGAAAATTGTTGGTATATTTTGGTTGTACCTAAGTGATCTTGTTGTTTCTCTTATGGCTAATCTTTAGCCTATAATTAATTCGAATGTGAAGAAGACAATGGATAGGGTAAATTTAAGCAATATTTGTCTTTATTATCGTCCTATTGTATATGCACTTCTTGGAAGTAGAAGTAAAGGCATCTCTTGTGGAAATCTCGAAACCGAAGCCAGCTCTAAACGCTTCTATCCGTGCCGAATCGAGGTGTTGAAATCTTTATTAAATTCCAAGCGTTCACTCCCCCTCCAAAAATAGCTGTAACCTCTACCACACCCTCTGATGCACCGGTGCAGTTGACATTCGCTCCGCCCCCCGTCCCGCGGCCCCGAACAAAGGCCTATTATATTAATTATTGCCAAAATTAGTGACTATTGTTAGGGACAATGAGAAAGTGATAAGAATAGAGCTCCATTTCACTTCCTAGTTGGATATCTGCTTTATTTCGCCTTGAATGCAAAACAATAGAGAAACTTTACATATTTTGGGTTAGTCTGTGGGCTGCAGAGGGAACTGTACTCATTGTGATTCAACGTAAAAGACAAGCAATACTGATGAATACATTTTAAATAAGATATTCAGTTTCTCACGATCTAGGTTAATTGTATTTCCACTGAATATCAGAAACCGGGAACTTGAATACTGTATTTCGACAAAGGTAGTTCTTTTTTACTTTCTCCACCCTGTACGTAGTATATGGAGAAAATATTGTTTTCGTCTAAATTTTCGAATTTGAATTTTAAGTGGAATTATCTGTTTTGGTGCTCCCTGAACCCCCAAAAAATTTTAGTGGAATTATCTGTGTTGGTGCTACCTGAACCCAAAAATATTTTTAGTGGAATTATTTGTTTTGGTGCTCACTGAACCCAAAAAAGTGTTTTTTTTATGTCTGTCCGTGATTTTTTTTTTGTGATGTCTGTAAGGATGTGTACAGAGCTGGAGACCATACCAACGGTCCGATTTTGATGAAATTTGGTATGTAGGTGTAGTTCTGAAATATCTCCAGGAGTTTTTTAATTTTTTCAAATTTTTGATTTTAAGGGGTTTTACCCCCCAAAAATGGCAAAAAAACAGAATAATCTAAATTTCTCAAAAACGGCTTTAACGATTTTTATAAAATTTGGCTTGTTTGGCAAAAAAACGAGAATAATCTAAATTTCTCAAAAACGGCTTTAACGATTTTGATAAAATTTGGCTTGTTTGTAGCCTTTAATGTACCCTACCATATGCAAAAATCCGCATCTTTCTAAAAATTCTCGTTTAGGTAATAATAATAACTGGTTTTTGGGGGCTTTTGGCCAAAAAGGTGGTTGTTTTTCAAAATTTTTCAAAACCTTTTTTCGTGCATCAATACAGGCCTAATTGACATGTTTGGTGCAAATTTGTTCAAAATCGAAAGTTTTAACTGGGAGAAAGTATGTGGCAGTTATCTGGTACCGTTTATTTAAATTAATTTAAAGAACAGTGAGGTAATATTGAAGGGTTATATCTACATGTAGAGAGAGTGTTTAATCACACACTTCTACCAATATCTCTTATATTCCAAATTCTGTGTGTTTTTAGTGAATTTCCATAGGAATGATGAGACATTGCAGTGATTTTTATAGTGAGACCTAGGTAGGGAGTAGTCAAATGAGCAGCAATCATAGTCCCCAGGAACGTTTTTGAGCTGTCATTAAAAGTTGTACATATATATATGTGTGTGTTCGCACTCTAATGACGTATTTTACGTCCGATTTGGTTCACACGTTAGTTTTCTAAGTCGTACGGACGAATTTGTTAGCAAAAAAAAGTAGTAGTGTAGTAAAAATAGTGAAATTAATATCAAGTTCTGTATATAGATTTTATAAAGTTCATGGAAGCACGGTGTAGAACACGACTTCGCACATTTTAGCAGACTTTGACAAACAATTTAATCTTATCTTATTAAACGAGCAATTCTTGTATATTTGTTTATAAATTTAATTCGTGGATCTCGCTAACGGCTCTAACGATTTCGGTGAAAATTTGCATATAGGGGTTTCTTGACGTCAGGAATCGAATGCGCTAGGTCTTATGTCTGCAAAAATGGGTATAAACTTGGGGAAATGCTCATAAAATTAAACTCTGAACTTCTTTTATATACCACCTTCGAAGTCACTAAGTATAGGAGAATATATACATTATAGATACAATAAAGATGTTTTACAAACAGATGTTAATCGGTTAATTTTAGCTCCAAATGTTTATATACTATTTAACAAACATAAATCATTAACAATGACTCAGGTAATATAGTTTTCAACTTATTTCTTTATTCAAACACCAAACATAACTTAAACATTATTTTTGTGCTGTTATTTATTAACCGTTCCGAAAACCTTTTCACCAGTTTCTGCATTCTTTGCGTTTCTATAAAGGTAATATAAATTATCTAATGATTATAATTACTATTTGTTATTTCTAAAATACATAAATATCAAATATGGCCTATTCGTTGGATAGGTTACATAACCTACATGTAGGCCTACCTATATAGAGGTTTGTGGACGTTAGGATTTGAATGCGCTAGATTTTATATCTGCAAAAATGTTCTAATAAAATATTAGAACTAATTACACTCATGTTTTTTTAAATTTAAATAAAAAGTTCATATGTACGTAAGATCGGAAAATATTCATATTTATTCATTATTCGGTTCGTATTTACATACATTTTCCTAAAAAAAACAATAAAAAAAAATACTGAGCGATGCTCGGTCGCCGAGGTACTGTAGTAGTATAATAGGTCTGGTTAAATATCTAAAAAAAAAGCTGTCGTGGGATTGCAGACCGAACTAAAAATTGTCATGAATATAAATCGTTGGATATATTGGTTTATTCTGAAATTTGATCATTAAATTTTATCTTGTCCCATTTAAAATTGTATCTAAAAAATAACATAAACATAATTGTATATAGTCAAGTAATAATAAAAACCATAATTTTAGGTTAGACCTATTACATTCATTACCATATGACAGCAACCGAGTTTGGAAATTTAGGTAATTTAAAACAATGAGGAAGCACTATGTCCAATATGTCCATTTCATCGGTAGCGTGACGTGACGTGACTTAACCCATGCATCTGTTTAACGAAAAGCGTCTCGCGTATCGGGAGTTCGTATATTTTAATTCATCCTAAATGTGCTAGGTGCGCCTAAAGAAGTTTTCCCTTTAAAACATTTAACAGAGTTTTAATCTTTTAAGTTTGGAAAAAATATAATAATTTGTGTTTAATCAGATGTTTATAGCTTTGTAAAAGATACCAGTTTATAGTTGAAGTGAGTCAAAAGCGAGTTTTCTAAACTGAACAAATATTGACAAAAAGGAAGGCAACTTGTAGACATTTAAACACTTTGTCGCTGGTTGCAGATTTAGTAAAAGGCCGTTAACCAGCCAGAGAAAGCCATATTTCACCCATCACAACATTTCCTTGACAATATTTTCTCATAACATCCGCGTATCCCTCATGTGTCGCAGTGACCCTATAATCTCTTGTTGCATGTGGCGGCCATCAGGTTGACAGACTCCCAGCTGGCCGGAACAGGAAGCCGGCACATGTGCAGCATCCATCAGGTAGTCCCAGGCCAGTCCGACAACCACCTATTACCCGTCTTCGTTTCAGTTTATGGCTGATTAACATAAAATTATGTAATGTGGTTGCAAAATATTGACATATACAGTTAAGTCGCAAACCGCCATTTGGTTTTTTACAAAACCTCACTTTAACTCCAGAAATAGATAATATATTGAGTTCAAATTCAGTATGAGTGTTTCGTATGTTACAAGTGTACCAAACACAAAGAATTTATTTTTTATAATTTTCAAAATGGTGGCCGTTGCAAATTTTTAACGTGGAATATATTGAAAACGTAGTTAAAAAAGAGTTATCTTTTTTAAAAATGGGGTTTTTATCGTTTATGTAGGTAAAAGGGAACGAGTTATCGACAAAAAGCTTAAAACTTAATTTCTCGGTAGTTGTCTGCGACATCCAAAGTTAGCCTAAAACAAACGTTAAAATTCTAACAGTTTTAATAAATAAGATAAAATCCATTGCTCTGAAATACATTACAAACTCAAATGTGCCTCTTAACATTTCAAAATGGCTATTTATAATATGCTAATCTCTCAACATTGCTCATCTTAGAGAGCAGATTGAAGTTTGTTGTTCGAGCGAGTACGGCAGTATATGGGCCGACGACTGTAAAACAATGCATTGTCGCCAATAGAGGTCCACTACCATTCTTTACCATTATTGAAGCATATTATCAGTCGTCATTTTGAAAGGGTCAGGAGACACACTTGAATTTGTAATGCATTTCATAGCAATGGATTTTATCACATTTATTAAAACTATTGAAATTCAAAAAAATGTTAGTTTTAAAATATTTTTGGATGTTGTAGACAATTACCAAGAAATTACGTTTTAAGTTTTTTGTCGATAGCTCGATTATCCTTTAACCTACAGAAACGTCATAAACACCATTATCCGTTGACCTACAGAAACCTCATAAACACCATTATCCTT
>JAGFPH010000065.1:1272242-1286899 GCA_018207615.1 Philaenus spumarius
TTCTTAGTAAGCACCTATGGCCCTAGAGGAAGCTACATACCAAATTTAATTTCAATCCGTTTTCTAGTTTTTGAGAAATCGTGATGAGTGAGTCAGTGAGTGAGTGAGTGAGTGGTATTTCGCTTATATATATATATATATATATATACTAGCTGACCGTACGGCATTGCCCGTGGTGGTTGGTATTTTCAGTCTTTTTAACGTAATTGTATTATTTTTAAGTGTTCAGTCAGTGAGTGGTATTTGGCTTATATATATATATAGATCTCAAATAATAAAAAAACTATTGTAATAATAATAAAAGATTTGAAATTATGATTTTAATAACTTTGATCCCCCCAAACCCCTCCTAAAATTTCGAAATTTTTCAAACCCTTTCTTAGTGAGCACGGCCCTAGAGGAAGCTACATACAACATTTCATTCCAATCCGTTCAGTAGTTTTGAAGAAATTGTGATTTAATAACTTTGATCCCCCCAAACCCCCCTAAAATTTCGAATTTTTTGAAACCCTTTCTTAGCGAGCGTCTATGGCCCTAGAGGAAGCTACATACCAAATTTCATTCCAATCTGTTCGGTAATTTTGGAGAAATCGTTATTTAGTAATTTTTACCCCCCAAACCCCCCTAAAATTTCAAATTTTTTCAAACCCTTTCTTAGTGAGCACCTATGGCCCTAGAGGAAGCGACATACCAAATTTCATTTCAATCCGTTCGGTAGTTTTTGAGAAATTGTGATGAGTGAGTCAGTGAGTCAGTGGGTTTTCGCTTTTATATATATAGATATATATATACTGTATATATATAATATCACGTCAACTAATAATCCTACATAGATAATTCTTGATATATATATATCTCATTACATTACACATATATATACGCTACAAAATGGCAGAAATAGTTTAGGAATGCCATCATTATATCACCGGTAAGTATGTTATATTTTTTTACGAGTATTTTGTATCATAAATTATATGCAAGTTTTTTTAAATTTTCATTACTCAACAACTAAGTATAAACCGGCAATTTCAATAAGAAATTTCACCAACAAGCATCCACTGTTAGCTCACAAAACGTGTCGGCTTTGTCAGAAAGGTGTTTAAGGTGTTTGTTGGTTTTTATGAAAAAATCTCGAGAGTAATTCCGCTGTCAAACGTTTATAGTTAGTTCCTAACGGTCGCACAATTAGGTGACGTTTAGACGGGGACAAGGACATACGGATAAAAGTTAATCAGGAGACGAGATTGCTTCACGTGAAAAGATCCGTTAGCGACTCGGCGCGTGCGAAGTGGCAGCTTCCGTGAAATGACGGATCAGAATTAGCCGCATTGTTGAAGGATAGGCCTGCTGAAGTCTTTACGAGTTGATCATCGGGCACCTTGTGTAAAACAGCAAAAATATGCACTTCGCACTAACGTGTTTCGGACGCCGTTTTTTAACCTAATAAGTTGTGGAACGTCTTAAATTGTTCTTAAATGCTTTGTGCTTTTGTTTTATATCTCATAATTCAAAGAAATCGACGGCAACTCATTTTAATCAACGGTTCAATTGAGTAAAAATCGATGACTTTTAACGCATTTTTTGGGAGTTTTAAGCAATAATTTCCATAATTTAAGCTAACACGTAAAAAATATAAAGCCTTATTTATAACTTAAAGTAGTTTCCCAGATTATAAATTTATAAATAGAATCCGAAACACGTTATTACGAATGCATGTTTCAACGATTTGCGGCTTGAATCAGACCTTTTGTATTGAAATCATACTGTACACTCGGCAGTTTTCTTCAAGGTAAAGAAGAGCATTAAGCGTAAAATGGATATTGATTTTATGGTTAGATTATTGTCATTAAAATTTATTTTTTTAATCTTCCATAATATAGACACTTATTTAAACACGTTGATGTAAACAAACTGGAACCAAAGTAAATAATTCGATCACCCATGGATTTATCATGGACTATAGCTAACTTGAGTTACGCGAATTTCCAAAATTAAGGTTAAGTGTTTTTCGGTTTCAACCAACTATTTGGAATATTGGTCTACTCACGATGGCACTGAATATGAATACCTACGTGTACGACATAATATATGTAGAATTTGTTTGCACCCCAACCTCCAGCCCCGTCTCACGCGCTGCTTCGTTCCGCTCTCAGCGGAAAAACTCGCATTGAACCTCGACATGCGGCCTCGAATTATGAACCGCTTAGCTTCGCTCGCAGCGATCAGAAGTGCGCCCACGGTTACACAGAATTTGAACCGGTTACTTTTATGGTATTTTTCATTTTGATTGGTTTTGGGAGATCCAGGCAGGCTATAAGGTCGCATGAAAAAACAAAATGTACAGAATAATCTTTTACATTTAAGTTTTCAGATAAAATCCCAAAAAAAGTTTCATTGCACTTTCGGTAAAAAAAATTTGCTTCCGGCTGTTGGATATTTTTGTGCTAACGAACTCGTACGAGCTACTTAGAAAACCAACATGTTTACCAAATTGTGACCAATTCGGATGTAAAATGCGGCCGTTATAGTGCGAACATATATAGCCTACCTAACATATACATGTATACATTCATTTTTTAATGACACCACAAAAAGTGTTCTGGGGACCATGATCGGTGCTTATTAACCACTCCTGACCAGGTCTCGCCATAAGAGTCACTACAATGTTCTTTTTCCCTATGGAAATTCGCTAAAAAGGGAGATTAAGTATAATGGAAGTTCGCTGCAACGGTTCCTTCTATTTTCGGAACGGATTTTACTATGTGTTTTGCTGTCTCCCTTACAGTAAATGTTTTAGTATTTTATATTATTCATCGAATTATATGTCCCTCAGTTTAGATTCAAGAAACCCTAGATCAATCCAAGACCTCGACCACTTTTAGCAATCTGCAATCTGAAGAAGTATAAGAAGAAGACTATTTGAATCGCATATCATTGGCCGAGGTGGTACATGTCGTGCCGTGCTTCAGTCATTCGGTTAAGGTCTAAGCACGAACAGTACACTCCAACCTTTTCAGTACAGACACGTACAAAACTAGAACAATAACGAAGGGTCGTTACCCGTTGTAAATTATTTCCTAGTGGCAAAATATTATTATGTAGACAATGTAAAACGGTCCGGCGAGTAAGGGTCGCAACATTGATTTAAAACAACATGTGCGTGAAAAGGGGCAGTACAGCACTTTCCTAGGAAACACTTTTGTCGTCTCTGGCGCATAAATCATATAGAGTTCGACCCTAGCCGCTCCTCATTTTCTGTCTTTTTAGCCCATCGTATGAAATACGTCAAAAGTATGTTTAACATAGCCTATTGAGGTGCTTTAAAACTGTAAAGACTTTGTTTTTGTGCTGCAGCCTAATTCCGGTTTGTTTTTAGATGTAGCTCTGGAAAGCAAATTGAATTGTTTGTAGATAACGTTTAACATTTCGAAAGAATGAGTTCAAAAATTGTTCCTAATCTGAGAAAGGTTTAAAATAAAAGTCGGATTTAATTACAACAAAAGAGCAAACATTTGACTTTTAGCAAACTTTCATTGGAAAGATGAGCTATTGCAGTGACTCTTATGGTGAGACCTAAGGTCGGGAGTGGTCAATGAGCACCGATCATGGATTCCAGAAAACGTTTTGAGGTGTCATTAAAAATGTTATATATATAAATGTACGCACTCTAACGGTTACACTTTACGTCCGATTTGGTCCAAATTTTGTACACACGTTGGTTTTCTAAGTCGCTCGGACGAGTTCGTTAGACAAAAATCCAACAACTGGAAGTAAAATTTTTGAGCTTTTTCGTACCAGTATTAAACTTTTTTGGGGTGTTATTAAACAAATAAATATAGGTGATTATTCTGTACATTTTGTTTCTTTACACGACCATGTAGCCCGACAGGTTTGCCCAAAATCGATCAAAACTTAAAATACCAGGTTCAAATCCACTTTTAGGTGGAGTTTTACCGTTTAAGAGGTTCTGATCTGAGGCCGACGGCACGGAACCAATGCACAGAACAAAGTAGCGTGTGAATCGGAGGCTGAGGTTCAAACAAATTCTACTAATATATTTCGTACAGTGAGGCAGCTATTCAGCGCCTTCGTGAGTAGACCAATTTTCCAAATAGTTGGTTGAAGCCCTAAAGGACATAAACTTAATTTTTAAATTCGTTCAACTTACGTCAGCGCTTCAGCAGCATGATCGAATTATTAATTTTTATTCTTGTTTAATTTTTCAAAAGTTACTATCGTTTATAAAGATTTTGTTAAAATTGTAAATTAAATTAATCAAAAACCCATGTGCTTATATTATTTCGGGATTACTTGATAAATTTTAAAAAATAGAGAGAAACAAAGTTGTATTTTACAAAAACAATGTTGGATTAAAATAATTGAATCATACGCTTCACTATATTTACGAATACGCTAACAAAGTTGATCCCTCATATTGCGAGAACTATTTCACCAAACAAAGCTCCAGCTCGAATAGTTGTTCAAGTGGTTGAACTCGATCGACGCTCCCCACCGCACTTGACGAGATGGTGAATGCGACTTTGTTTACAAACAGAAGGTCTCTCTGTTTTCAATACGTCATAAACTGTTCAACGCTACTTGAAATACATCCGAACCGAATAAACTCCACCAAGAGGGATAATGTTCAGAAAGCACTAACTTTGATACACAATCGTAGTAAGTTTATGCAGAGTAAGTCGCCTAAAACCGTTGCCTCCACTTGAAATGGAATCAACTATATTATACTATATCAAGAGGCATAACGATATTCTACTACACAGTTTATAATCATGGAAAATCAACAATAATAGTTCGATCACGCACTGAACCTCTGACGTGAGTTGAGCGAATATAAAAAACTGAGTATATATATGTTTCAAGGTATATATGTATATATGTACTGAGTATATATGTACTCGCGAAACCACTGAATACCAGCCGACGTGTACGAAATATATTAGTAGAATTTGTTTGCACCTCAGAATGCTGCCCCGGTTTTGCAAGATGGCATCCCGGCCGTCGGCCTAGGATCAAAAGCTGTTTCAAGGTACTTCTATGGTATTGGACGTTTTGATAGATTTTGGGGAAACCAGACTGGCAATGAGTTCGAAAATGTGCAGAATAATCTCTTTTATTTATTTATTTTGATAAAACCGTAAAAAATGGCATTCTAGTACGAAAAATTAAAAAAAAAAAATTACTTCTGGTCAAAAACGTGCTTCTGGTTGTTGTAATTCTTGACTATTGAACTCGACCGAGCTACTCAGAAAACCAACGTATGTACCATATTTCGACCAAATCGGACTAAAGTGCGGCCGCTGGAGTGCGAAAAATATATATATAATTTTTAATGACACCCTGTAACGTGTTCTGGGGACTGTCATCATTGCTCATTGACCATTCCCATTCTTGGCTTTAGTTTTCAGTCGATATCCACAAAATAAACTCTTGCCATATTAACAGTGTTTTGTTGGCTTTACTTACCGTTCAGCGTGTGTATGTCAAGTACAAATAAACTGAAGAAAATGACTGTGTAAATGAGGGCAAACACTTCAAGCTTTCTCAATGCAATTTTTGTTCAAGACCTGTTCAAAATGTTCCTTTTTTAAATTATCAATAACCAGTAGTGTACTGCAGGTATTGTGTTTTTTCTACTGTAGGCCTACTATCAATAAATTGTGTTCATAAATTTCTTCTTTTTTTTTAATCCTACATCAGGTCGCAAGTTAAAACTTAGGACTACAGTTGTATTAAAATTAACCTGTAGGAAAAGCAGTATTTTTGAAAAATCATTGCTTTCTATAGATTTGCTCGTCTAAAACTTGTATTACGTCATTTGAAGGCAAATTTTGGTCCCTATAGTTTGATTTAGAGTGCTTAGTATCGGCCCAGTGTGTTGGTTTGGAGTGGCATCGACGCATTGTTGCCATGTTGATATTGCCAAGAAATTCACCTGTTTGCAATGACTTTCAAATGTGAAGCAATTTAACAGAAATCTGACAACACGGGGTGCATCGGTTGCTGTGGCAACTGCCCTTCCTGCTAGCCTCTACTCCCCACTACGGTTGCGTGGTTCTTCTCAATCCGCAAGCAGTTTCAATCAAAGTATAGTACGGATTAACGTTACTCTACAGTAATACGAAAAGGGCACATCCAATTGAATAAACCCCAACAAATCTCAAACAAATATTTGTAGTGAAATAAATGAGTGCTTGATTTATTTAATTCATTCTAGAGTGATACTGTTAAAAATGGAAAAACTTCATTAATAATAATTAAGCTACAGGAACCTATAGTCTTACGATCTTTCGAAAAAAGCAACTTTGACATCCAATATAAAGTGAACAAGAGCTGTTAAATTGTATACTTCTATACTTAATACTTAATGTCATACTTTTAAACTACCGTATGGTTAGTTAGGATAACATACGTGTTTTGATATCGCATAATTAAAGCAAGAAAATATATCACAGAAATAAAACAATTGGATTAAATTCATTGCTCCTGGGCAAATACTATTTATTTCATTTGCAAAAATACCGCACACAGTAAAATGACAGATTCAGTTACAATGCTTCACTACAGTAAAATTCTGAATTATTTTTCAGAAAAATATGCATGACAATAACAGTTGCTGTTATTAATCATAGAAATGTTAAAAACCTTTTTTTTTTACTTGAAACATGACGTACTTCAATCGAGGTAATAAACTATTATAAAGAGTGGTATCATCTACCAATATTTTAAGGCATTGTTTCTGGGTTAAAAGCAAATCTAAATACCATATTGAAATAGTCCGAAAGTCCCCAGTTACTCACACAGGCGATTTTTTATTTTTTCACGTATAATTTGGAAATTTATTTAGCATACAGTTTTGTAACAATTGTAAAAACGTAAAAATCAATATTTTCCGAAATCCAAAATCAAAATGGCAGCAATTTAAAATCTTCGTGCAGGTATTTAAAATACCTAGTTGTATCAAAATTTTACATAAATACATTTTTAAAGTTATTTTGTATAACAAATCTAACTGCACCTCATTTATGAAGATTGAACAAAGATTTATCGAGATATGCTACTTTTTATGGTGCGCCGCTGATGGTAGCAGGTTGCAGTTCTGGTTGGAACAGTTTGAGCAATTTCTTTAAGCGGGCATTGCAAGGGTTTCATTGTCATATTTAATTATTCTTTATTTAACATAGTTAAAGTTGCATTTTGTTTTTAATTAAAACCATGTTATAAAAAAAACCCTCTTGTATTTTCATTGGTATAATGAAACGAATCCGTAGTAAGCTTTAAGACAAAAACCAATAAAGATATTTGTATTATTATTTTTTAAGAGGAAACAAATTCGTATTTACTGTTAAAACCATGGTAAGATTCAGATGATTGTTGCATTGTTATAGAGGATATTAGCCGCGTAACTCGACAGAACTGCAACCTGCTACCAACAGCCGCGCACCATAAAAAGTAGCATATCTCGATAAATCTTTTACCAATCTTCAAAAATGAGGTATCGTTAGATTTGTTATAAAAATATATTAACAAGTTATTCATGTAAAATGTTGATAAAATTATCCATTCTAAAGTTATTCCTGTACAAAGATTTTAAATGGCTGCCATTTTGATTTTGGATTTAGGAAAACATGGATATTTAGGTTTTCCCAATTGTTACAAAACTGTACGCTAAATTTTCAAATTATACGTTCAATAGTTTTCGAAAAAAAAATAATACGTGAAAAAATCAAACAGAGCCTGTGTGAGTAACTGGAGACTTTCGGTCGATTTCAACATGAAATTTAGATTTTTGCTTTTGGCCCAGAAACAATGCCTTAAGGGTCTGCTGTAGTCGCGGCCATCTTGGATTTGTATCCCATAAGGGCAATGTTAAATTTCAAACCATTAATTTCGTTTACTTTTTATCATAAAATTGTTTGCAAGGTCTCATTTTAAGCAGTCACAATACGCATCCGTCTTGCAATTTACATTTTTTTAAATGCTTTTGATTTGTTATGTAATTGACATTCTGTAAGTACAAAGTTTGAATTTTTTTTCCTAACACAATAAAATATTAATAATGAAAAATAATTTGCAAGCCGGATCCGAAATTTTATAAAGAATATTCAGTTTCTTTTTCAACACTCAATTACAAAAGATAGACTTATAAAATGGTTTGAAATGAGGCAATGTCAAAGCGTTCAGCTGCAAGAAATTGCACTGTTTAGATAGGGATACAGTGAGAAGCGGTTGCGTTTCCGGTTGCTTTCTCGTTTACTGGAGCAAACCCTTAAAATATTGGTAGAGAGTTCGGCATCACCCTGTACTTAGCTGCGACAATAAAGTCGTACTTTAATGCCAGTGCAGTCGGTATACGTTTTGAGTACGTACTTTGTGGTCAAATTCCATTATCTCTCAAAGCAAATAATTATTTCTCAGAAGGTGTACATACAGAAGGGTTATAGCACTAAACGTGGACACAAAGTATAGCCAGATCAATAGCAATCCCAGTAACAACCTGGCTCAGCCATTAATAATGTACAAAATGTAGTCTATAATTCTTTTAGACACTTTGTGTATGGAAACAAGATCATAATTCTGCAAAGGAAATATGTGGGAAAGCGTTAACCGTTCTTTACGTCCGAAAACATTTCCTTCTTTCATTTTTTTGTTTAGCGTAAGTTAAGAAAGAGTATAATGTGTCGAAGATACGAAACATTTCTCAGTAATCAGATACAAAACATGACATCTGTTTTAGAATCTCGACTTATAATCGGAATAAGTATAATGCTTCATTGTTGTAATAAAAAAACGCTCACGTTTAGAAGCATTGTTATAACCCGTCGTTCACAGTCAACCGGAGAACTCTTTTTTAGATACAATGATCAGGGTTTAAAAAGTCGAGAGATATATATCTTATATGAAAGCCGTTTCGCAGACCTACCCTCTCTACAAAGGGTCCCAGCAGGACACTGATCCTCCGTCAGTCGGCCGGGTCACGCCTTTAGCAGATGACTTTGGGGCCCTATCAATTATATGATACCGAGATAAGTACATTAGTTCGGGGGCCTACTTATGACCAGGTGCGGCTCAAAAGTTACGCTTTATGCAAAGGCAGGATGCTACAGTAACCATGGAGACCGGTGGATTTGTTGTCGTCACGCCAAGGATATGAACTAAGTAAAGAATTGGATTACATTTGAAAGATATAAATTGTCACGGAAATAAATCGGGTCGATTCACACAGCAATGCGGTTTAATATCAAATAATTCTTTGTGGCAGAAAGGAAGCACGGAATTGTGTTTGTTTATCTTTGTACACGTGGGTTTAAAGCGACAAAACATGGAGGAATTCGTTTGTAATTACAAATCACAGCTAACAAATTCATTTAATTTAAAAAATGTATATTTTACCTTAAATTAGACAAGTACAAAGAGTTCCTCTTATCATATAAAGAATACAAAATCATATTATACGTTGATAATCACATCTTAAAAACAAACACATTTTTTTGTATATTCTACCAAACTAGCGGACACGTGCAAATATTTTGCCAGTTAGGAGTACTTACCTGACTGAATACGTTGATTTAATTAAGTTTATTACGTTTATTTATTCACGTTGGTTTATAAATAAGAATTTATAACGCTTTACGTTGATTTAATTTGATTAGTTAGCGTGATAGATTACACTTGCATATAGAATGTAAACAATCTAACTAACAGCTGTCATGTTAACATGTTGTTGTCATCTAACTAACAATCGATTGTTAATAGATGGCGTCTTTCATTTGGAATCACATGAACTTTCATGTGAAAGTTTTTTAGTAATTTTTTTAAGGAAGACATTTGTCTACTTTTCGTGAATAGCGGGAAATATAAGCTTTAAATTTGATGAAGAATTAAGGGAGATATAGTGTTACCACATAAAAACACCTTTGAGAAATAATATATACTAGTATCGAATGTGGTAGAAATTCGACAATTTTTTTAAAATAACAAAATTCAACTTGTTTTTCACCTAATTAATTTAAATTTATTACAAGTATGCAAATTTTCAGTTCGTATCTTGACGCTAAGAGGAAATGAGTGGGGAAGGGAAAAGAGGAAGCTTGATGAAATTATATTTAGTAAACACGTGGAATTTTATAGAAGTAAACATTTTAACTATTAATTAAGTGGTAGAATAATTTAACAAACAAATAAAGATAAGGGTTAATTCAATTTGAAATAAATGGAAACAACGCTAAGTTTGGATTATTTGTTTGTTAAAAGTTTTCCCGTGCATGGAAAGCAAACTGATATTAGCTCATACAGCCGTGAATGTAATCAATATGATTTCATTTAATTGTTTGATGCGTTTTTATGGAAAAATCATGTATTTAAAAAAATATAAAAACATGAGCTATAATATATGTTTATATTGATTGCACTTATTCATTTGGATTCGGATAACCAGCTTAGAAACACAATGTTAAGTTAGGCCATGTTATTTTGTTTTACTTGTCTTAACGTCAATACATACACATAATTGCCATAGCTACCAACTGCAAAAAATAACAGATAAAGCAGCTAATTCGGATAATCAGCTGGGAAACACAATGTTAGGTTAGGCCATGTTATTTTATTTAACTTTTATAATCATTATTCATTTCATTGAATCCTACTTCCTGGACCTTTATTGTAAATTTTTTAAATTAATTTACTAACCTTCAAATGTCCTACTAATTTCCCTTCTACTGCTGCTGGGTCTTACTAGTTTCGACACATGTCATTGTCGAAGACGAACATTTCAGATGATAATCTCATAACACCAAACACTACACAATCCATAAAAGTATAAACACGTAATGTTCACCATTAAAGAGTCGTTAAATAATTAAAATGGAATATATCTTTCCAAACAAGTACTTGCGGGTCATCTCGAATACATACTCAATGGTGAACATTACGTGTTTATACTTTTATGTGTTGTGTAGTGTTTTGTGTTATGTGATTATCATCTGACATAGATTTGTGTCGAAACTAGTAAGACCCAGTAGCAGTAGAGGGGAAATTAATAGGACCATTTAAGGTTAGTAAATTAATTTAAAAAATGTATAATCAAATCACATTAAACAAACTTATAACGACAATGTTCCTCTTTACTGCACACTTTTGGTTTATGATTTTAGTTAGACAAGGTTTAACATATTATGTGGTAGATAAAACATAAACAAGACTGAATATTATATTCAAAACTAGATTCTGAAGAATTATTCGTGTTCATTTTAATTACTACATACCATATAAAGCCGATGTAGCTGGTGAGGATAAAAGGAACACTAGGTTTGTTAATTATTGTGATATAAATAAAGGAGAACAATATTCGTTTAGAAATATTTATCTTCTAGCTCATTAGCGGAGGGAAAATAAAAGCTTTGTGTTTCAAACTAAAATTTTTAGGTAAATTTTTTTACACAGATGTTTACTCGATTTTATTTGTACAGTAGATTAGAGACAGACGTATTGTTAAAACGTAATGGCATATTGTTTTGGTTAAATAATTTAGATAATCTACAAATAACTAAGATTAACTTATAAATGCATACATCCTCCCCAAGTATATCTATTCCTTACTTATACAAAATATTAGTACAGAAATCTATACATATATAACAGGCTTGGTTTTGACTGAAAGACTGACTGACCGACACGGAATCAACGTAAAACAAAAACTGCTTAAGATACTAATTCGAAAATTTTAAGTTATATTCTTATAAGGTCATATAAGTACACTAATAAAGGATTTTGTGAAAACTTTATTTTAAAGCGTAAAAATAGTGAAAGTTCGGATAATACAGCTGTTCGGATCAAGAGCTTAGCAACACATGTTTGTTTACATTCCAAACCAACTTAGCACCAACTTAGAAAATTTAGAATCTGTCTAGCCTATTATTATTCACAACCAACAGCTTTTTATGTTAGACTAGCTGACCCGTACGGCGTTGCCCGTGGTTGTTAGTATTTTCAGTCTTTTTGACGTAATTGTATTCTTTTTAAGTGTTCATTGAATACCCGTGCGTATCCTACTGTGGTCATGAAAAAAAGGTTGCGCTATTTAGGAAAGCACTGAAAATTGTATTCCTGTAAACTACTATCTAACATGAAAAAGCTTTAAATATATTGTTTTAATTTATAGTTTTTACTAATTTTGACTTTCACTTAATTTCATTGACAATGTTGCGAGCACCTACAGCCTAAAAGGAAGCTACGTACCAAATTTCATTCTAATTCGTTCTTATAGGTATTTTTAGTAAATTTGACCCCCCCCCCCAAACCGCCCTAAAATTTCGAATTTTTTTTAACCCTTTCTCAGCGAGGTTTAAATTAGCTGGGGGTCGTAGAAAAGATATTTGAATCACTTTGTAACATCCGCGTTAATTTAGGATGTAACAAACTGGTTCAAATAGAGTTTGTAATTTTAAATGTATAGGCCTAATTAGTATAAGAAATTGTTTAGTATTTAAATATACAATTATATATCAAAATAAAGCTACAAATGTGATATTTTAATGGCATTTAGTTTAATTCAGATTGTTTGTTTAGTTTTCAATATAATATTTTTAAACTCATGTATGTTTATGGTTATGCATGGTGTCATATAATTTGTTTGTTATTATTATTATTGATAGCGAAAATATGTTTGGAAAGTATTAAAAATTTATAGTTATGATATATTTTATATAAACAATATTTTAAGCAGCATATCTCTAAGTAGGCCTATATAGATATTTAATAACCAATGTTTGAGTTGAATTATAATTCTGTAAGCATTTTTATTTGTGTTTGTTTATAGTTTTTCAATCTAACCTTAAAAAGCTGTTGGTTTTGAAGAGTATTAAAGTGATTATAAATTTGCTAATAAAATAAAATAAGTAATGTTGCTATGGTAATACATGTAAACAAACATAAGCTTTTTATACGAACAATCGAACAGCTGTTTTTGTGAGCTATGGTTTTGAGTTCATACAATAAATGCTGTTTAGTTTCTTCCAAATTTGAAACTTTTTCGGGAAACTTTTCAAACTTTTCTTTACTTATAAACCTTCTATGAACTACTACAAACATTTTAAGACCAAAAATAGCCAAATCGGTCCAGCCGTTCTCGAGTTTTAGCGAGACTAACGAACAGCAATTCATTTTTATATATATAGATTATCAAACTAAAATCAAACACAAACAAAAATCAACAAAAAATGCGTACTGTATTATAGTTTCATTCAAACATATGTTGTTACACATCTATACATATAAAATTCAATGTATGTCCGTCTGTTTGTACGTTTGTCTGTTTGTACGTTTGTCTGTTTGTATGTTTGTCCTTTATGCGTTACCAAACCGTCCATCCGATTGCTTTGAAATTTTGCATAGTAACACAGGTTAACCCTGGGAAGGTTTTAGGCCATTTACCGAAGTCCAAGGACATTAGGGCTACGCCCCAGTGGCCCTCAAAGTTTCAATGTTAATCTTATGAAAGGTCAATCAAGAAGAAAGATTTTCAAAAAACAGCTGTTCGTATGAAAAGCTTAAAACAGCTGATTTTGATCAACAGATGATTTTGATCAACAACTGATTTGGATCAAAAACTGAATATAATTTTAGGTTAGGTAAATCAAGCAATAGCAAAGCATTGCCGGGTCCAATAGTTATAAATAAATAAAACAGCTGATTTGGATAAAAAACTCGACATAATTTTAGGTTATTCCTAAAAAGAACCAAAACAATTTTATTTTCAACTAATTTGGCAAATCTATAATTAGGCCATTATTGTTCACAAATAAACATTTTTTAGATTAGATTAAAGCAAACAAAAGGCTTACTGTATTATATGCCAAATATCTGGAGTTACACATTATATTGTTTCATTTAGTTGGTAATATAAAAATTTGTTTGAAATGATGATTATTAATAGTGAAATTACAACGCGTGATGCAGTTCAAATTTTTGGAGTTGATCGTGTTTATTTCGAATTCTGTCTTACATTAGCTTTGCACAGTTCATCGCTTAGTCGTAGTTTCCGTGAACATAGCAGAGTCTACAATAATCTATTTACATTGGCTTCACCATGGGTCACCGCCGGGGTTGGTGAACGAAGCAAGCTTAAAATGTTAGACAGACAAGGATCATTTTTATTAAATGCCAAAACGAATTCACTGAACCGTAGCTTCCAGTGAATACCTCTGTCAGATTTTTAAAACATCTAACTTTTTATTATTTTTTTAATTGATCCTTTTCGTTATACATACACAAATAAATACTAAAGGAAAAGTTATTAAATACAGAAAAAGCAAAATATTACATTAAGCGTTAAAGGTACATAAAAAAAACTTGTCTTGTCCTCGTATATAAAAATAAAAAATAATAAATGCCTACATCTAAAATACAACACACAAACAAACAAACATACATAAACAATTTATAAATTAAACATTTAACCATATTCAACCATACAACTTTGTTCAACTACTGCATAATCAATCATAAATTTGGTTTAACTCATAAATTTGCATATTCAACCGTCCAATTTCGTTAAGCTACTGCAAAATCAATCATACATTTGGTTTAACTACCGCATATTCAACCGTCCAATTTCGTTAAGCTACTGCATAATCAATCAT
>JAGFPH010000065.1:1286909-1300033 GCA_018207615.1 Philaenus spumarius
ATAAATTTGGTTTAACTACTGCATATTCAACCGTCCAATTTTGTTAAACTACTGCATTATCAATAATAAACTTGGTTTAACTACTGCATCCTCAACCATAAAATTTTGTTCGAATACTGCATAGTATATCATAAATTTGGTTTAACTACTGCATAATCAACAGTCCAATTATGATAAACTAAATCAATCATAAATTTGGTTTAACTACTGCATATTCAACCGTCCAATTTTGTTAAACTACTGCATATTCAACCGTTTAATTTTGTTAAACTACTGCATAATCAATCATAAATTTGGTTTAACTACTGCATATTCAACCGTCCAATTTTGTTAAACTACTGCATAATCAATCATAAATTTAGTTTAACTACTGCATATTCAACCGTCCAATTTCGTTAAGCTACTGCATAATCAATCATAAATTTGGTTTAACTACTGCATATTCAAACTTCCAATTTTATTAAACTACTGCATTATCAATCATAAACTTGGTTTAACTACTGCATCCTCAACAATACAACTTTGTTCGAATACTGCATAGTATATCATAAATTTGGTTTAACTAACTGCATAATCAACAGTCCAATTTTGTTAAACTAAATCAATCATAAATTTGGTTTAACTACTGCATAATCAACAGTGAAATTTTGTTAAACTAAATTAATCATAAATTTGGTTTAACTACTATATATTCAACAGTTCAATGTTGTTAAACTACTGCATAATCAATTATAAATTTGGTTTAACTACTACATATTCAACAGTCCAATTTTGTTAAACTACTGCATAAAATCAATCATAAATTTGGTTTAACTACGGCATCTTCAACCATAAAATTTAATTCAACTACTACATAATCAATCATAAATTTGGTTTAACTACTGCATATTCAACCATACAATTTGGTTCAGCTACAGCATAATCGCTCATACATTTTATTTAACCACTTCATAATTTATTAATCATACAATTTTGTTCAACTACAACATAGTTAATCATGTTAGATTAATTAACTACTGCAAATTTAAAGAAGCAAAATGTATTTTAAAATCAATATTTAGTAATACACTATTAAATACATAACAACTAACTATTATACAAGTAATGGCTTCGTCCCTACTCGCTTCGCTCACTAAGACCCAAGGCGAGCCAATGCAAACAGATTATACAATAATGTGATATTTTAATAAAAATATTTCCGGGATAAAATAGTAGCCTAGATTACCATCTGAAAGTCTTCTACAAGTAAATGAAAGATTCTTGAAAATTAGTTTAAACATTCCCAAAAATAGACCAAGCGAGCAGACAAAACAATTTTTAAATACCTGTTTAGGTTTTGGTAACGTGTGAATGACCATAAGAGCTTGGAAAAAAACTATTCATTCTGAAATCACAGAAAGACACTTCAATTTTATTTATAGGTTTAGATATTAATTAGCCAACGCACTCTTTAAACATGACTGTTTTGTTTCTCAAGAGCTTGCTATTTCATATTTTAAATCCATGAACAAATCTGTAGTTTTCACTTAATAAATTGCTTTCTTGCAAATCCAGCAAGAATGAATAACCAAAGCCAGCAACAATAAAAACATTTAGCCTTTCTGAAGATTAAAAACACATTTAAATAATGAAATGAACCTTTCACTGAAGCGAGTTAATCGTGCGTAGGTAAATACCGGCAAATACCAGTATGGTATTATAACGTTAAAATTTTCAAGGTAGTTGAAGGTAAGTGTACTTTTTTAATTGGAGTAATTTGGAGTTACTATTAAATATACAATAACCATTACGTTAATAGCATTGCCTATTTGTGTTTTCTTTAAATCAATACATCTTAGAAAGAAGGTTCTTTATTCAACGCAATAATAATAGTCACGATATACCTACTTTGTACAAACATTCGGTAGAAACTTTTAATAAAATACAATGACATAAATTACACATACACAAATAATGCATTTAGTTTGAACCGATTATCACTTTAATTTGGTGAACACAACAGCCACTTTGTTTAACTGCTTTGTTCCTGAGGGCAACAACTAACATATATTGTGATGTATTAAAAATGACGCCTTACCAACTGAGCTATCAGCGCTGCCCCTAACCACATCCATAGGAAATTGAAGTACCTTTTTTATAATTTATTATAAAGTTAAAAAGTAAGAGGAAGTAAATGTATACCATTCGAAAGGTACTGTGCCATAGATGTGCACAAAAAAGCATGTGTGTGTGTTGGCGCAAAGAAAGGCAAAATAAACTAAACTAGGCCTTACCTAAAATAAAATTGTGTTGTATCCGAATCAGATGTTTTATCTGTTATGTTTTGCAGTTGTTTACTATGGCAAGGAATATAGAGATTGAAATCATATTATATTATTACTCAAAGGTTCTTTGTGGCAACGCCATTTCTCCCTAAATTCTTCATCAAAATTAATGATTCAAACATCATTTTAAAGCATATGTTCCCCGCTATTGACGAAAAAATGTACAAATAGCTTGAAATTAATGTTTTAATTTAAATAAATTTTTAAAGACTTTTATATATTATTTTTCAATTTTTTTTGCAACGCTGTCTCAGTTAATTCTTTATCAAAATTAATGATTCAAACATAATTAAAACTTTGCAATTATTTTATTTATTAGCGAATATTTTCCATAGGAAATACGAGCTGTTGCAGTGACTCTTATTGTGATACTTAAGTTCGGAAGTGGCTAATGAGCACCGATCATAGTCCCCAGAACACGTTTCGGGGATCATTATAAATTGTATAAGTACATATGTGTTCGCACTCTAACGTCCGATTTGGTACACACATTGGTTTTCTAAGTAGCTAGCAGACGTTCGTTATCCAAACAAATCCATCAACCGGAAGCACGTTTTTTAACAGAAGTAATTTTTGTTTGAGTTTTTTCGTGCAAGAATGAAACGTTTTATGTTTTTTTCTAAAAATTAAATATGATAGGTTTTTTTGTTTTTTACACGGCTTTATAGACCGTCTGGTTTCCCTAAAATCAATCAAAACATGAAATACCCGGTCGAAATTCGTGAGGAGGATTTTACCATTGGGAGCTTCTGATACGATGCCGACGGTCGGCATTCAAACTCGTGAAGCGACTTTGTCAGTGGCGAGAAAAGCAAAGCAGTTCATAATCCGATGTTCGCAAAGCGAGTTTTTCCACAGCGCCCAGAAAGAAGCAACGCGTGAGCCGGGGCTGGAGGCTGAGGTACAAACAAATTCTACTAACATATTTCGTACTTGCAGGCAGCTATTCAGCATCTTCGACAGAAACAATAAAACATATAAACTTAATTTGAAAATTCGCTCAACTCGCATCAGCGGTTCAGCTGCATTATCTAATTATTTGAAGTTTTGAAATGATTACACATTCATTGTCCACTGCAAAAATAAACCACAACTTCATATTTTTTAATCCAATTAAAAGGACAATGGACCTATGTAAAAATGGGCAAAATTTCCTTTATTTTATTTTATAAAGTTAACAACGACAAACCCAATTATACTATTCTGAAAGGGTTATTTCCCTTTGTACTCATTCCGGATGAAAAGGTTACGATAGAAGTTCGTAATACACAACATCCAACTTGCACTCTTCGAGGAGGACCTACAGTCCAACATTTTTAAGATAAAAAAAATACTAGCTTGGATGTGTCCCTGAAATTTAAAAAAATCTACAATACTTCGCTAAAAATAATACTGAGATTTACCTAGTGTTCGTAATATGTTACACTAGATTGTTGGATCTTCGGCTTAGAGCCTGAAATGGACCAATAATCCGATCCCAGAAGAGCTTTAAAACCTAACATTATTGATCCAAGTTATGTATAACCTAAACCTAACTTGACCTAATAATATAAAGCTTCAGAAAGGAATCACTCTAAACAAAACCAAAATTCCACCAATTGTCTTCAAGAAACATGAGAAGTTTTCACCTAACAGAAATTTTACCACAATACTCTGCTTTTCATAAGCGAGCAGTTAGTAGGCCTATTGATATCATGGCCCTTATCAAAAACAACGTAGAAATATTTGAAGAATTAACGTCAACCATTACAATATTCGAGGACATCTCTTGTAGTAGTTCAATTATAATAATCCTGAATAGTTGTGATAACTTCTAAACAATTTTGGAATAGAAGTAGCAAACGTTGTACCTTGACAAGAAGCCAAGCTTTTAATTAAATAGGTAAATCATTATCTGTTGTAAGAGGATATTTTGACACTAACCATCAAATTACAAACCAGTGTAGCTCCGATAGACTCGGGTGAATTCGTGTCTCTTTCCTTTTACCTGCATTTGCACCTGGGTAGAATTTACTTTGAAAACTATGATTTACTTAATTTGTTTTCCTACAAGAAATCTGGCTGTTTAATAACCAGTAAAGATGAGAAGAAAAGTAAATGATCACTTTTCCCTAATATCGATAAGTTATATGTATCGACTACCACTTTTATTGTTTTTTTATTTACAGTTGTAATTTTCCATAACAGTTTTTATTTTACTAAAAAATTTCTGTGTCAAATGATAATAAATTACTATTTGAGTTTTATTCTTAGAGTAGCTTAAAATTTACTTCCTAATGATCCAACCCTGCTCGCTTCGCTCACCAACCCTCGCGACGAAAAAAAATCAAATATATTATTGTATACTATGATATTTTCAATGGATAAACGATGGATTAGGACAGAGATTTTTATTTTTAAATACAAGTGAGGACGTCAAGTTATATGTGATCAAAATGTGATACGGTAAAAAAGTGTTTCAAACTGGTGAAACAGACATAGTAAAAAAATTAGGCTAGCATAATTTTAATAGTGATAGGTGCGGAATTATGATATAATAAGCCTTTTTCTTGTTTGTTTTGCTGTTAAAACCTAACTTAAAACGCAATAGGTTGTGAATAATAATTACCTGATTCTAAATTTGCCAATTTGGTTGCAATGGTAATAAATCTAAACACTTTCAAGAAACGTGTGTTGGTCCAGTACAGGCCTAACCTAAAATTGTGTTTTGCTTATGATCCAAATCGGCTGTTTTATTTGTAATATTATGCAACAACAGATGTTTGAAATATAATACAATAAGCATTTATCGTTTATTTTTTGTTTGTTTTAATTTTATTTACCTAACCTAAAAAAATTAGTTGTGAAAAATAATTTTCTGGTTCTAAATTGTCTAAGTTGGTTGCTATGGTAATGAATGTAAATGCATTCATCAAACGTGTGTTGGTTCAGAATAGGTCATATCTAGAATTGTGTTGCTAAGCTTTTGATTCAAATCAGCTATTTAATATGTTATAGGTCTTCGAGTGAAAACCCTCGTATATGTCCATTTTCATCAATACAGTATTTGCAAAATCCTTTCTAAATGCACTTCTACATAGTGGTATTTAAAAGTATCTTAGTTTAAAAATATATTTACAGGTGGCTATTTTATTATTTTCCGAGAAAAATCTACCAAAATATACAGACAGACGACAACTATTTTAAATTGAAAACTGTAGGCCTATATGTAGAGTGTCACGCAACCATTCTTCCAAACTTTACCATGTCATTCAGCAGGTCAAAACTAGCAAATAATACAATACAGCACGTGTATGTTCTTGCTTAGTTTAGAAGTTGTCTGTCAGTATGCGTTTTTTTTAAACAAAATTATCTCATGAACGGTTTTAGATAAATTCATGAATCTCGGAACTAAGGTTTATCATATTGGTTTACACAAATATGCACAATTTCATTTTGATGAGATTATCAGTTTCAAGATGGCGGCGGATCAAACTTTTCAAAATTAAATATCTAGAAACAAAAGTTTTGTGAAAAAATGTTAAGACACAAAAAATGTATAAAACTTAAACACAAATCCAACGAAGAATCACTTTTTATCATTGAGTCAAGGGTAACAAAGAAAATGCAATAATTCTGGCTGGAAGTAGTTTTCGGTGATTCACGGAAAGTGATTTTTGAGGGACACGCTGTACTTTTAATGTAAACACAATATAGGTCTATAATGAATTTTGTTCTTAGGCCTTCATTACCAGCATGACTGCCATGTTTTAACAGCTGTTAACCTAAAACCCTGGAAGACCAAACATGATATTAAGGGCCGTGGTAAAATCTAAATAACAATTAAAGCCTTAGACCCAGCCAGAGCCACTAAACTCAGCTGTTGATGCGTAGTCATGTCTTAGTATGGCCTAAGTGGATGCGAGATCACGTATTGCTCAAGGTCTCGCTGCTCTTTACCTGAGAGACAGCTGAAGCTGAACTTTAGCGCCGACCCGACATAAACACCTTGTCTTGTACATTGTAGCCTCAAACAGTCATTAAACAAATTTATTTTATGCGCTAGCTTACCTATTCGTTGGAAGAAGTAGCAGGAGGAAGTTACTCTGTAGAAGGGCTTGAAATGTATTTAGCGAATTTCCATAGAAAAGATAAGCTATTGCAGTGACTCTTTTGGTGAGACCTATAAGGTTGGGAGTGGTAAATTAGCACCAATCATGGTCCCCAGGACACATGTTTGGGTTTCATTTAACACTTTATATATATAATTATGTTAATAGGCCTATGTGTTTGCATTATAACGGCCGCAATTTACGTCCGATTTAGTCCAATTTTGGTACACACGTTGGTTTTCTAAGTCACTTGGGCGAGTTTGTTAGCTGAAAAATCCAACAACGGGAAGTAAGTTTTTGTCCGGCAGTAACAATTTTTTTACATTTTTTGTAATAAAATGAAACTTTTTGGGGATTTATAAAAAAACAAAATACGTGTAGTAGCCCAGTCGGTGTAGGTTACAACTACCAGTAATTTGCATTACGGCTGATTTTTTTTATAAGTACCTTAAAGTATGTAGATTAACATAAAAAAAGTTTACCAATCTATCGATTTCCCAAAGTCGAAAAAAATCGATTATCATTTTTTTTTCGATTATCCTTAATATTTTGAGCAGGGATGAAGATAGAGAAAAATAAAAAATACCACTGTGTAGGTATCGAGAAACCAGATAAGTCAAGTGGCTCTATATCGGGTAATTTTCAAGATAACAAGCTGAGACTCAGCATAAATGTTTAAAATATATATTTTAACTCATATGTCAAGTTTCAATTCGATATATTAAAATTCGGCCAATTTAGAATGAGCCAACGCTTCATATATGAATGAGATTTCCCCCTTTTAGTGATTTCCCCTGCTGCAAAATACATACCTGCATTATCGATTTTCTTCCAGACTAACCATTGCTCGGACGAAATAAATACATATGACCTTTTTTATTTAAAAATACCTACCCTACACGGTGGTATTGGGAAATCGATAGACTGGTAGACATTTTTTAAGTTAATCTACATACTTTAATGTACTTATAAAAAAAAATCAGCCGTATTGTAAATTACTGGAACTTTAGGTCTAAAATGACCCCTACCGACTGGCCTATATAGGTGATTATTCTGCACATTTTGATTTTACACGACCTTTCAGTCCGACTGGTTCTCTCAAAATCGATCAAAACGTAAAATACCATAAAAAAGAGTTTGTCCCGTTGCGAGCGAAGCGAATCAGTACATAATTCGAGGTATCATGGTGCAAACTCGCAAAACTTAGAATACGAAAGTGTGTACGAAATGCGAACCAAAAAATGCGGACGTTAGAGTGCGAACATATTTATACAGGCTGCAAATATATGTAAACATTTTAATGACACTCCAAAAGATTCTGGGGACCATGATCGGTGTACATTGACCACTCCCGTCCTTAGGTCTCAACATAAGAGTCATTGCAACAGCTTCTGTTATAATGAAGAGCGTTAGAGGGACTTTATGAACACTGTGTATATTACTTACATGTATAAATATTTGATCAATTATGATACGGGTAAACACGTACAACTTCATGGAAATGCTAGCCAATAATCAAAATTAGTTTACAATTCAATTCCGCCATACTTCAGCTATGCAGTAATTACAAACGCATAATTCACCTCGCTTCGAACCCTGGTAAACATCAGGTTAGCCAACATTATTACCTCTAATATATGCATTTCAGATGGGTTTAACTATTCATAGCATCCGTTAAACTATGTATTTAAATCAAATAAAAACACAACTGATCGGCTACGATTTATTTAACCTTGTGTACTATTGCAGATTTTAAACATATATCAATACTAGTTGGAATACTCTGCGTTACTCGGGCTCCATAGTATGAATAATATAACAATAAACCCAATGATTTATACTTTGTGTTGCAGTGGATACCGGGCAGTTGGTTACACGGACATCTCGTTACTCTTTTGGGGCCGTTACCTGATTTGGGTCGGACGCTAATCTGACTAATGTATATGTATTCTAATTCCCATCACACTTTATCCAGGTTTTGAACAGGCAAAATGATTATAGTTTTTACAATCATTTTGGCGTGTTTAAAATCAGCTGTGGATAAGCTTACGCAATTTTCGCTAGATTTTCTTATTGGATTTTTTTTTTAGAAGTTCCTTTACGCGGCTTACGGTAGGAGTTGACAAATAGAAAGGTTAACGCGTAACGAAAACCCGTTACAGAATAAGTTGCTATGGTAATGAATGTAGATTAATTCAAGAAACATGTGTTTTGGTTCATCAATTTAAATTAGAAGACGTTCGGTTCCGTCCGGCGTAGTTTGGATATTATCGCCAAGCGCTGGTATTAACAATATAAAAGTGAGTTAAATTATCAGACTATTGCAATTCTGTAATGTAGATTCAAGAAATGGAAAGTACGTGTAATACAAACTTAGGAAAGTAAGTTAATATAATTTTATATTTTGATACAAGCATTACTGTTTCCATACGTTTAATGTTATTATAATAAAGGTGTAGAATTATAATAATTATTATATAATTATAATTATAACCTCAAAGCTAAGATGGTAAACACAGTTAAATGTCCATTCATTGTAAATACATTCAATAAAAATAAAATGTTAGTTCATCAGTGTAGGCCTAAACTAAATTTATTGTGTGTATGTTCATTTATTTTATTATTAAATTACATTAGGATTTGAAGAAAAAGAGTGTCAAACTTCTTTCCTAACGAAGGTCTCACGACCGCACCCATTTAAAAAAATATTTTTCTATGTTTTTTATTTGTTTTTTTTTTTAGTTTTAGTTTTATATTACGTTGTTTTGTAAAACAGAACTGCAACCATAAAAAAATAGGCTGAAGTTTTTACTTATAGTCTCTAGTCACTGTACGTTTCCAGACGGGCTATAAGGCCAAGTAAAAAAACAAAAAGTTTAATTCTAGTACGACAAATTTCAAAAATGCTCACTCCTGTCTAAAGGCGAGCTTCCGGTTGTTGGATTTTTTGGCTAACGAACGAGTGACTAAAAAAATTAACGTGTGTACCAACTATGGACTAAATCGAACGTAAAATAAGGAGGTTGGACTGCGAACACATATTAAGTTTTAAGCGAAGCAGTCCTTAAGGGTCTGCTCCAGTAAACGAGAAATCCACCTGAACGCAATCGCCTCACTATATCCCTATCTAAACAGTGCAATTTCTTGCGCTGACATTGCCTCATTTCAAACCATTTTATAAGTCTATCTTTTGTAATTGAGTGTTGAAAAAAAACCTGAATATTCTTTATAAAATTTCGGATCCTTCTTGCAAATTATTTTTCGTTATTAATTTCTTATTGTGTTAGGAAAAAAATTCAAACTTTGTACTTACAAAATGTCAAAATCAAAAGCATTTAAAAAAAATTTAAATTGCAAGACGGATGCGTATTGTGACTGTGCTTAAAATGAGACCTTGCAAACAATTTTATGATAAAAAATAAACGAAATAAATGGTTTGAAATTTAACATTGCTCTTATGGGATAAAAATCCAAGATGGCTGCCACTACAGCAGACCCTTAATCCCTGGGCGCCAAGTTGAGGTGCAAACTCGCAAAGCGAGTGTTTCCGCTGGGGGTGGCACGAAGCAGTGCGTAAGACGGGGCTGGAAGCTGAGGGGCAAACAAATTCTACTAATATATTTCGTACATACAAACAGCTATCTAGCACCTTTGTTTTTGTTTTTTTTTTAGAGGATGGAATGCTCTTACGCAGACCTCTCAGCCAGAGAGGTACTGTAGAACTCGATCCGCTGCCGCGTGGACCCACTACCCACTAAACCAACCCCCTCTCCCCAAACTGCTCACAGGGGAGGTGTAACAACGTCTAGGGAATATCCCTAATGACTGTAAGAGTCAATCTGAAACATAACAAAATCATCGGTTAATGGTATGGCGGTGGCGGCAAGAAGATGTCTCTACTCGAGACCAGCCATCAATGGAATCCAAGGTCCATGCCTAAAGCTTAAAGCATCACTGGTATACTGGGGTCCCGGAGCTCCGATGAAGGCACGATCTCAAGAACGAGTGAAGAAGTCGGACTGAAACAGAAGAAGAAACGTGAGAAAATCATTCCCCGAGACCGGGCCGGCAGCAGAACAGCTTAACCCGTACCTAAACATCACTGGCAGAAGGATCCCGGAGCTACGATGAAGGCCCGACTCGAGTTCTGAAGTGAAGAGCTGACTGAAACAGATAATGCAATGAATTAGTGCTTGAAGAAGGACTACGGGAGACAGGAAGAAAGTGTCCGCCGGCGTTGTGTAGTGATCGTTCGTCGAAGAAGTGTGGATTGTATGGATGACTTCGCTGCCCGCAGTAACCGACATCAGGTACCAGGAGAACTCCCCAATGAAGGCGACCGCCAGCGACGCCACATCCGTTAGTCGTGTTCGATGTGAAGTGCTCCCCGTGATAAAACCATCCTCGGAACTTCAAGGCCCGTCCAAAACCTCACTGGATGTCTCTTGAGAAGAACAGAAGAAGGCACTACCCCGGGTCCTGCTGTGTTGTGTAGTCGTCCGTGTCCTGAAGTGAAGTGTCTGGCTCCCAAATAGTTGTAACCCTAAAAGATATAAACTGAATATTGTTTTAATTCGCTCAAATCGTCAGTGGTTGAGCGCTCAGTGATCGAATTATGAATTAATAGTAATTAATTTTCTTCTTGAGTTTATAGTTATATTTATTATTTTTACATACAATATCACCTGTACGCTTAATCTCAGCACAAAAGGGCATCTGTTTCACATCGCGCATGCTCTGTATTACCACACTTTGCATTCTTTATGAAAGTTAAACATGACAACATTTTCCCCGCATAAATCTAACTCATTGTCCTCGTCTTATTACCACATTAGCGATAACATGGTTTTCGCTTTAGTTTCAACATAAACACGCATTCGTTGTTTGATTAAGTATATGAGTGAACTACAACAGTTTTTTTTTTCTTAAAATTTTGGCTGCAGTACTTTCGGAAATAAAAAGGGGAGGATAGGCATTTTCTTAAATATCCCGATAATCTCAAATCACAAAAATATTTGAATAATCTTACTTAAATAAATATAATAATTCAACATAACCTTAAATGTTTGGTGACCCCATAAGGTCTATTTCTGGAGATCTAACGGGCCGATATTCGTGCGAGTTGTATTAAATGTAAGAAAATGTTCTTATTATTATAAATAAACGGAACCAGGAACTGGCACATACTTTCTCACAAACATATTTAAATTATTAAACAGATTCACTGTGACTTGTAGGTTGGGGTAGAAGAGGTGATTTTTATTAAAGCTGGATCGCAAAAAAAAATCGATGTTGAGATTTTTGTGGAAGTATCCGTTTTGGGACCCCCTGAGTCCAAAAAAAGTGGTTTTACAAAATGTATGTCTGTATGTATGTATGTCTGTATGTATGTATGTATGTATGTCTGTATGTATGTATGTATGTCTGTCTGTATGTATGTATGTATGTATGTATACAAAGCTAGAGCGAAAACTATTCTATCGATTTCGAACAAATTTGCACCAAACACGTCAATTAGGCCTTTATAGATGCACGAAAAAATGTTTTGAAAAACAACCCTCTTTATGGCCAAAAACCCCCCAAAAATCAGTTATTATTATTATTATTATTAGCTAAACGAGAGTTTTTGGAAAGATGCGGTTTTTTGCATATGGTAGGGTACACTAAAGGCTACAAATAAAATAAATTTTATCAAAATCGTAAGTGCCGTTTTTTTATAAAAAAATAATAACTGATTTTTTGGGCTTTTTTTGCCAAAAAGAGGTTGTTTTTCAAAAAATTTCAAAACCGTTTTTCGTGCATCTATACAGGCCTACTTGACGTATACACACAGACATACATACAGACATACATACATACAGACATACATACAGACATACACATACAGACATACAGACAGACATTTTGTACAAACCACTTTTTTGGACTCAGGGGGTCCCAAAACGGATATTTTCACAAAAATGTCAACATCGATTTGTTTTGCGATCACTATACTTTCTCTATACTATAGTAGAGTGAGAAAGTAAAAATTTATAAAATGTCAATTTTATTTCATCGATATAATAAGGAAACGTTTGGGGTATAGGTTAGAACTCTATTGAGACCTATTTCTGAAGATCTACCGGCAAGATTTTCATACGGTTTGTTTTAAATGAAAGAAACTTTTATAATTTTATCAAAAAAATTTTGAAATGCCATGTTTATTTCATAGTTATATTTACAATGCCACTTTTTGGTATTAGGTTACAAATCTCAATAATAACTCTTTCTACTGAGCTGATTATACTATGGAAAGAAAATGTTGCAATTATTATGAAAAAAGTACGAAATGGCATTTTTATTTCATCGTTAAATTTATAATGGCATATATTTATGGTTGTATGTTTGTTTTAGACAACAAACCTATTGATACCTATTTCTGAAGATCCATTTTGATACATTCATAAACTACAGCCTCAGATCAAAACGTTTTGAAAAAGTGATGACACAAATTTTTTAATTCTAACTTACTGGGTTTTGGGAGCAGTCATGTCTTTTCCCTGGTAATCCACCCATCCAACAATTTCTTTTCCTCGGTCTCCGTCCATCCAAAGGCGTCTTCCCATGGTCTCCATCCATCCAACGATGTCTTTTCAATTACCTCCATCCGTCCAACGATGTCTTTTCCCTGGTCTCCATCCATTAAACGTTGTCTTTTCACTGGTCTCCA
>JAGFPH010000066.1:5200-28534 GCA_018207615.1 Philaenus spumarius
ATAAAAAATCTTTCAAAAGTGAACTTTAAGGGGGGTAGGGGGGGGGAAGCAAGAGTGGGAGTGGCGGGGACTTTTCAGAAAATATTCCTTATATAATCAACTAACATCCATGAAAAAATCAGCTTTTCACTAATTACTTCCCACTCAAACCCTTTATTGACTGGGCTATTAGGGATAGTGTAGCTTTTTATTAGTTTTTTTTTTTTTAATGATAATGATAAGTAAAACTACTGTTTCAATCGGTTTAGAAGTTCCAGAGATTTTCCTACATACAAACAAACAAATTTTACATCTTTACAATATTAGTATAGAAATAACATGTTAACGTACTTTTGTAATCTAATTTATCTTGTAAACCAAGTTAAACAAAATTAGATTTTGACATTCTAGGTATAATAGATTTTTTTTTGTACATGTAAAACTAAAGTGTATGATTTGTTAATTTATTTATTTTATAGAATATTTTGTCGTGTTACTAAATCTACTTAATTTTGAAATGTAAAGTGAATCTTAAGACAATTCGGTCGAAAAAATTAAGTACAGGCGTTAGTTAAACAATTCTTGATATGTGCACTCTTAAATAATTATTTTTAAAAACCACCCGGTCTCAACTTTGCAATTTAAAATTGTTTCCTTAGTCCAGTAGACAGAGCAAAAAAAAGTGGGGTCTGCTGGAAAAAATTCCGAAGTTAATGAAACTTTTACAGGTTGTTTGGGGGAGCTGTGGGATGACTCTGTCAAGTTTTCCAACTCGAGGACCCTGTGCTAATTTTGGGAGGGGGCCAAAAAAACTTTAAAATCTTTGGACTTTTGTCGGTTTTTCGCTTATAACTTCTAAACTAAGCGGTTTTCGACCAAAACGTTAATTGCAAAGTTGTAGAGCAATAAATTTGCTACAATTTGGTATCCTTAAACTTCTTACTTAACCTAATATTAACCGAGATACAGCAGATCAAAGTTAGAGACATTTTCTCAAAATGGCAAAAATTGGCCAAAACCTTCGTTTTTGGCCCTCTATCTATCAATTACCATCGGTTCTACAGTAATTATGGTAATCACTCATCAATATCGACATGTTGGAACATGCGGGGGGGTCCTCTGAGTGGTGCAGACCTCTTTAACCCTACAACCGGCAGACTTCACTATAGTGCAGTCACTCCATGCCGCGACAATACATTTGTAACGCGTGATTGTATGGAATATTTCAACCACTAAAAACCTTCCAATCTAAAAAAAAAACAAATACCATTGGAAATTTAATGTTTCAAAATTTATTTTTTGTATTTACAATTTCTTTCTAAAACGTATATTTAGTTGTGTAATCATCGTTTAGAAATTTTACTTTTCTAAACCGCTGACGCGCGTGACAAAACTCGGTGAAACAAATCACTTTTTGTCACATTTCTAAATCGTATAATTGTTAGACAAACCTGTTTTGAACAGAATAACTTTATACCATTGACGTAAACATCTAGTCTTGAAGAATTTGCCTTCAAAATTTTCGTCTCTCTTATAATTTCAATGTTTTGGTATGCTTATGCCAGAGCAATTCGCGGGCATAGCCTTGCATACGCAGCCTTAGGAGGACTCATCATTGATCTGTTGCGGGTTGGAAGAAGGAGACCTGTTTGCGCTGGAAATCGTTATTTATGCTTCGTTAAAATGTGTGACGAAAAGCTGTCCAGTCTTCTGAAGACTGTTGAGTACCAACTGCAGCATTTTGGATTCAATATTTCCGTATGTGCACTCTTATGAAGAACTTCATCAGAGCTGAAAGGACAGGTGACTGGAAACTACACCCACAGAAAATGCAATATCATTGATGGAGGGTTCCTGCTACATAGGGTGGTTTGGACGAAGTCAAGCGAAGCAACATTCCAGGTAGTCTTCCAAAACTACGTGGACTACATCAAAAGGCACTTTGGGAGCAATGCCATAGTGGTTTTTGAAGGTTATCCTAGTGGGATAAGCTACCAAAGCACCAAGGTAGTAGAACGTTATCGGCGTTTCTTGCTGAACCCCTCTACTAAGTTTGTGTCCTCCAAGACAACAGCAGTCAGCACCATCACGCAGGAAAACATTTCTCTCCAACGACACAAACAAGATGAATTTCATAACGATGCTGAAGGGTAAACTGGAAGCCAAGGTGATCCAAGTCTAGCAGGGAGTAGAAGACGCTGATGTACTGATCGTACAGACTGGTGTCTCAGTAGCCGAGGATTACGACAGTGTTGTCATTACAGGGGAGGACATTGATCTTCTGGTGCTGCTGAATACTTTGGGGTTTTCAAAGAAAAACGGCTACTTCCAAAAGAGTGGGAAGGGGCTACTTCCCCAACCGTCCTTTATTCTTCCCACTCTTTCAAACACGGGCCACAGGTATTCTGCGACACCACCGATAGCTTCGACACCACGTGCCTTCAGCACCCTTTGGAATTTTGAAGAAGAAGGTGATACAGACGTATCAGAAGAACCCCGGCCTCAACGAGATGTTTGAGATTTTCAAGGACCCCGAGGCAACTCCAGCTCAAATTGCTGACGTTGGAGAGAAGTTCTTGGTGATACTGTATGGCGGGAACATTGGACATGACAACCTCGATGACCTGAGATACCGCATTTTCACCACTGTCATGGCAAAGCCGAGCTGCCAACTTGACAGACTGCCACCAACAAGAGATGCCGCTAAGTACCATTCATTCAGGACTTACCAACAAGTCCAGACGTGGATGGGAAGCCAAGGGGTCTACGAGAAGTTGCCATCTGCTTGGGGATGGTAAATTACCAAACAAGGTGGATATTATTATTCTCGTCATCCTGAAGAAGTACATTTTCTATTTTTGAAACCCCCTCATTATTATTCAATCTTGTAACAAAGTCACCAGTGTTAATTGAGTGATTCATAGACCCCGACAACTTTCAAAACTACGACGACTATTACGAGGATGGTGCAGCAGAACACAAGCGCTTCAAATTGTTGGTGGCCTCATGAAGTTTTTACACATAAATTGTATATACTTGCATTATTGGACATACTACCATTATTTTTATACCAATTATATTCTTTAATTAATTCTTGGTTATTAGTCATTGAATTCAACAACCTAATATATGTCTATTGAGGTTCAAGATTATGGGTTGACAGTAATTACAGTAGTAGGGTAACACGATAACATTAAAATAACTATACTTCACAAAAAAAGGCAAAAGGCACTTGGTCAGTGGACCCCACCCTCGCGTGTTCCAACATGTCGATATTGATGAGTGATTACCATAATTACTGTAGAACTAATGATAATTGATAGTTAGAGGGCCAAAAACGAAGGTTTTGGCCAATTTTTGCCATTTTGAGAAAATGTCTTTAACTTTGATCGGCTGTATCTCGGGTAATATTAGGTTTAGGAAGAATTTTAAGGATACCAAATTGTAGAATATGTACTGCTCTACAAATTTGATCATAAATGTTTTGGTCGAAAACCGCTTGGTTTAGAAGTTATAAGTGAAAAACCGATAAAAGTCCAACAATTTTGAAGTTTTTCGGCCCCCCCAAAATTAGCACAGGGTCCTCGAGTTGGAAAACTTGACAGAGTCATCCCACAGCACCCCCGAACAACCTTTAAAAGTTTCATAAACTTCGGAATTTTTTCCAGGTACAATGTACAAATTGTACATATCTACTGGACTACCTCTCGAGAAATGCCTACAAGAGCTTAACAGTAGGAACCTGAGAATCATTTCTTGTAGTAATTAAAATAATTTTTGTGATAATTTTATTAAAGTTCGGACAAAATATAATAAATTTTATAACAAAATAGAAGATATGACTAAATGACAGAATAGCAGACTTAACTAAATTTGTTTTTTCTTCCAGTTATACTATAGAAATTACAAAAATTTATATTTATAGCTAGCTATCACATACATTGGTCTCATAATTCATATTTATTAAATGGGTTTAATTTGAAGACTTGCACGTCATATTTTTTAGATAAAGGTTTTATAGGTTTTGAAATTTTGTAAAAAATGCTTATAATTTTTATCCTCTTCATTGATCATATTTTGTATTTCTCCTTTTGTAAAAATAATAGAGCAAGTGTGTTTCAAAAATAGCATTTTATCAAACAAAGAACACATACAATTAAAACCCCGATTTGCAAAACTATGGTATTTTTTAGTTGTTCTACAGTTTTCTTTAAGTCATGGACTTACTTTTTTACAAACATAAATTTAGTTACATTACATTTTCATACTTAAGAACACAGGACACAAATAACTTAAACTAACAAAATATACAGATACTATTTATATTGGTATTTTATCTCAGGAATAACTCGGGGACGGAATGTTTGGGGAAATGCTCATTCTTGGTAAATGCTGTTTGTAGGATGAGCCAAATGTTTTTGTAGAGACAGAAATTTTGGCGTTTTATTTTAATCCAGAGAATGGAATTTTGGGAGAAAGATCAATCGTTGGAAAGTCAGTTTAAAATTAAGGTTATTTTTCGGAACGTCGTTCATTTTGAAATATTGCTCGTGGGATCGGCAGTTTTTCGAAAATTTAGTTTATGGAACAGGGAGTATTTGCAGGGAACGCCAGGCCAAGGAAAATGGTACTTTGTATAATGGTACGAAATGGGGAGTAATCCTATTTCATTATTGTAATATTTGGATTGTACCAGTGGCGTAAATAAGGGGAGTGATCAGGGTGATCAATTACCCCCCAAAGGGGAAAGACTAGTAATAATATTAAAAAAATAAAAAATTAAAAAAATAAAATCTAAAAGTTTTAAAATACTGTACTGCTGTTTTATCCTATACCATTAACCCTAAAACTGCCATAGTTAACAAAAATAGATTTTTTGGCATTTGCTAGTATTTTTTGACAAAAATAGTAAACGAACCCCAATCCAAAAGTGTTCCGTAGCTTTTTTGTAGAGAAAGGTTCAAAGAATTTATACAGGGTGTCTCAGAGCGGGTGGCCGACTTTTATAGCATTGAAACGTGAATACCAACCCTCACCCCCAAAAATAACCTTTTGGGGCATTTTAGAGGGTTGAAAACATTTTTCCTGAATTCCTTAAGGTCGAAATAGGGGGTTATCAAACTAAATGTCTAAGTATTCTCGTTTAAATGCTATACAAGCCGGCCACCCGCTCTGATACAGCCTGTATATATGCCAGTAAAAAATTATAGATGTAAAATTTACAAAGTTATTAGCTCAAGAAACAAAAGATTTCAGTTACGAAAAATAAAAGTTCAACTTTAGGTCTATGTAACAAGTAGTAAACATTTTTTGTAATTTTTTTCATAAGGGTAAAAAAGTTTCGTAATTTAGTTCTAAATAAAAATGTATACAAATATTTATCTATTTCAATTTTTTTATTTTTAAAACACCAGTTTTTATGTTCCTATTACAAGACTGCTATCAAAACTATGCCAAGTTTGAAACGTAATTTAGGAATATATACTTTGCCCAAAAATGAAATATTATTATTATATATTATTATGAATATCATTATTATAATAATTATAGTATTGTTATATATTATTATTAATAATATTACTATTATTATTATGAAATATTATTATATTATTATTAATATTATTATTTAAGTGTAGAGAATAAATCAAAGAATTGAACAGTATACTTGTAAATTATCTTTTCATTAAAGTGTTTGACTTAGAATTATTTGAATAACAAAAGTGAGACAGCAGACTCCCCCCTTATCGGCTTGCAAAGTGCTAATGTAAATCTCAATCTCATGCAAATATACTAAAAACAAAAACTCATATATTATTGCTCAGGTAATCCAAAGAATAGTTATATTTTAATCAGAATAGGAATAGTTTAAATTTGTACGCTGTCAATCCATCGAGAAATTGATGTCACTGTTGACGAGGTTATTGATGACTTTGGAAAGAAACCAAGGAAGATTGTAATATAGGCCTAAGCTTTGAACAAAAACTGTACAAATTCAATAAATATTGTGTATTACTGTATCAAGAAGTTGTTTTTTTTTATATCAGTTATATTGTTCATGTTCATAAATGCTACAACGTAAAACAAAAAAAAAGACAATAAAGTCGCTAAAATCGCGCTTTTAAGAGTATAAATTTTCAAAATTTCTGGACCCCCTGATTTCAGTTGTGGGATCCCTCGGTAGGTCTCCCCCCAGATTAACCCCCCCCCCCCCCACAAATTAAAATCCTATTTACGCCACTGGATTGTACTCTTTTAAACGACATCAAGTTTATTTTACTACTAATACAAATATTAATAATTGTAGACCACAAAAAACACATTAACCTGACCCAAAACCTACACCGTTAACAAAATTTTTGGACAAACAGTGGAATGCGGCTACATCTAACCTGCCTAGTTGTGATCACCATATCTGTACGGATAGATGAGTTAATCTTTAATAATATTGATTCAAGTACATGTTATCTTCTATTGTGAAACAAACTATGATATTATACAAAACCAGATTTGTCAATTAGTGTGATGATGTGTTAAACTGTGTAGGCCAGGAGAGCTGAGCGTTATGACATTGTATTATTTGCAACTATAATTAGGTTAAAATGAGTGTACATAAGAATATTTGGTTGTTTGGTGTATTATGATCTGATTTATTAACTTTTCTAGAGTACTGAAACCATGTGTTAACCTGCAACTTAAGTGCCAAAACTGACGAAACTGTGGTTATCAAGACACAAAGTGGTTAAATAATCTACTAAGTATCGTAAGTTTTATATTATATTTAGTTTGTAATATTTGTAGTTTGTATACAAAAATAAAATGGTTATAAAGAGACTTATTTTGTCACAATACAATTGAATTACCTTATTCACCTTTTAAAAATAAAAAAATTTCCTTTGGAAAAATCGTGATCAATCGTTAGAACAGATAGTTTTGTGACTGTGTTTTTTCCTACAAAATCTAGAAATAAATGTATTATAAAGTTAGGGTTTTTTTATTTTACTCCTATAGGCCTTTCTTAAGTTCATAATTCTATATGATTTTCGTGTAGTTGTAGGTGTACATTGTACATTGTAAGTACATTTGTAACCTATTTAAACAAATTCTGTGACTTTACTGTAAAACTTTAATTCACTGGGAATGTTCAATGTTAACTTTAAGAACACATTTCTAAAATATTCTGAAAGCCTTTTAACCACCTAATTTGTTAAACCAATCAATGTCATTTTAAACCTAAGTCAATACATTTCGATTTAATTCAATCGTTTTATACATCTTTCTCAAAAATATAATTTTAAAATACGCAACTAAGCGAGAGAAAAAGCTGTATATTATTTTACAGATTCCTGAATGTAACTTATTTGTTTTGAAATTTTGATATCAAATATGCAAAACGTAATTTATGATTTAATCTTAAGAAAAAAATTAAAAATTAAAAAATTATAAAGATAAAATAAGTGTTATAAGCAATCCATAGCTGTTGCTATTATTATTTGTCTTGGAATCTCGTAACTGGGCTCTGCCCTCATTTGGCACTGGAACAATCTACAAACTTATATGACACAGACACCATATTATTATCTAACAATGGTAAGAAATATACACTGCGTATAAGCTTGCCTAGTACGTGTGCCATGAATCGAGTGTAGTTAAACAAACAAACAAATTTTTAGACTCTTTAGGTTCGATATAGTTCGATTTTAGTTGAACCTCTTTTCACACGTTCATCTGAACGCGACGGCACTGATTGACACACAATTGAGAACCACTAACGAATGGCTCAGTTACTTAGGCCCTTTCATACAATTAGCTACAAGTCAAAAACTTCCGAGACCTCTTCACGCAAACAAAAATACCTTATAACTCAATAGAAAAGCACTGCAACGATGAACAACAGCTGCTGGACGAATGTAAAGTTAGAAATGTAAACAATGTAATTCCGTGATAAGATACAAAATAGGAGCTATTTAAATCTTTATGCAATTTTAAGAGGGGGGTTTTCTGTGTTGTAAACAGTTATATTTTAATATAATTTCAAAACTGATAACTCAATTTCTTTTAAATTGCTGAAAAAATAACAACATCATGTACGACATTAAAATATAAATATATATATATGTATTCAATCTTATTTAAGTTTACGTTTTGAGTGATTACTCAATTTCAATTCGACGTTACACAATTTAAACGATTTCTATTAAAACATCTTTGAAATAAATTTGTTTTTTGAACACACATAAACCGTTACATTATCAATGCGTATTCAAAATCAGAACTCACTACACTTTATCTATTCTCAAAGTTATACCGTACACAAATGGCGCACAGCCCAACGGATGTGTTAATAATCCGTTTTTTTTTTTTTTTTTTTAGAAGAAGAATTTTCTCGGACCGTTACATTAAACACGATATACATGCCAAGTTTGAAGCTGATTTGTCAAACTTTGTAGATATATTATTTAGATTGAAAATACACATACATTTTTCTTGTACATTAATACAGCTATTTATATTTTTTCAGGGACCGATGTATATAAATCCGGAAGGGTTTTTCGACTACGAAACCGTGAAGAACGGACACTCCCTAATCCCAGAAAAGTATGCAGAGTACTTAAACAGCACAGAGCTAGATCTAAAACAGTACCAGAGGATATGTTCTATCGTCCTACTACTACTGTCAGTTGTAGGATGCATCGGCAACGTCCTCGTGTGTTACGTCATTGTCAGTAATAAGCACATGCGCACTTCCATCAACTTGTGTCTGCTCAGCCAGGCTATTTCCGACTTTATGTTTCTACTGGCGTTTTTGTATTCAGTGATATACTGCATGACTTTGGTAAGGTTCGTATTTCTTCATTGTACGAAATATTTAAATGTTGTTCATAATATATGATCAATTAAGAGATCCTTATCGTTTGATAACAATACATAATATTGTTGGTGATTATCTCAACAAGGTGTGTTTGTGCGAACATAATGAAAGCAGTGATTGTTATTAGTTATCTTATCTCGATTACTAATTTTGTGAATGCAGTAACAACGTGTTGACCAGGGTTGTTTTGGTCCGATATTGACTTGGATTCATCCGTTTTTCGCTTCCCACTCAACCTGTTTTGTGTTTAAATTGTAGAATTCTTAGTGTAGAATAGGTCTAATGTAGATATTACTTCCTTGTTGTAATTATTTCAGATTCGACTCGTGCCCACGCACATGGTAATGCCTATGTGGGCACAATTTAAATGAATTTGTTGTATTGTTGTTAAAATGAAATAATATAAATTTTAATTTAAATTGATTTACTAACCACTAAGTTTTAGTAGAGAATTTATCGTGAAAGCAACTATTTATTAAATCATAATAATACTAGTCTACACATATCATTGGATTGGTAATTCCATGCCTTTTTAAATCAATATAGGCCAACAGTGCGTTGACCAACCAAATTGCATTCCAAAAAAATAGTATACTATTATTTTGGTCAACATAAGTTAAAAGTATCATGCACAGAAATTCTTAGTTTCTCGGATATCCCTTATTTTGTATTTATATTAAAAATATAATATTTTGGCAACGGTTTTTAGATTTAAATCACATACAATTTGTATTATGACAAAGCTGCTTTGTTTGACTGACTGACATAGAATCAATGTACAGCAAAAACTATTGAAGATAATATTTCATACGATCATTTCAATAAGAAATTATTTAGCAGAACTTTGATTTTAAAGCGTAAAACTGGTGTTTTTTTTTAAATATGCAGAAATGAATAATAACACTCCAAAAATATTATAATTAATATTGCGTGCAGGAAAAAGAAAAACATTCTGTATTAAAGCAAGGGTATAACATGTGGTGTATTATATTGTCCGATTCCTAATTTTCTAATTAGAAAACAAGAAAATATATAAGCAATAAATAATATTTATTATATTGCCTATGTAAAATATGTACTATATTATAAAGTAGATTGACATGAAATAAATTTAACAAATAATTTGCTATATTCGAGGAAGTAAATTCTAAAAAAATATTTATGGTTTTGCACAATTACAAAAATTATTTATAGTACATATGCGTAGGTGTTGTTAACCTATTTAAAAAAATTTTAAGTTGGTACTTCTAAAAAAAAAAACATTCAAAGAAATTATTTTTCTAATTTATAAATTACATTATGTGCAGATTTTAATATTTGTGTAATGATACCAACCACAAGTTATTCATTTTTCCTTGTAAATAAAACTCTCTACCGAAAATATTGACTTAATTATGCCATACAGCTCAAAATACTACAAGTTGACGTGTGAAGTACTCGGCGGTTTAGTTACCTTACGTTCAATACCAATTAAGATCTATCGATTTGTCATTTTTGAAAAAAATGCAAAACCTCTAACAGTTATATTCTGAGACCCAGTATACTAACTTTAATATGTATATAATTTGTTTCCATCATTACCTTCCTGTTTCAATGACATGTAGTTCATTTCGATATTTTAATAATTGAGAATATTACGCAGTATGTAACGATGTAAGGGCAGAGAACGCTTTATATTTACTTGAATACGAGTTTAAGATTGGTTGTAATATTGAAAGGCATCGAGCGACACCAATGCTGTCGAGTTTAAAATGGTTAATTCTGGAAGACTGAAGGTGTAGGGCATTGGGGGGGGGGGAAGGTAGCAGAGGTTCCACTGATCATAGTTAAAAGGTATAAGCAAAACTTTCGAGACACTCATTCCCCCAAAGAGAGAAGGAACGTAATTAGTTAAGTTAAATGTTAAGGCGTCTTAGAGGGTGGGCTTCAGTCAAATCAATCAAGCAAAGCACAAGTAAATGTGAAAACTTAGTTAGCTTGAAGTTAAAAATGTTGCATATTATGAAAAGAAATTGGAAGTAGAAAGCAGATAACAGTAAAACTAAATTAATTTTAAATGTGATGTGTCGACTGCACTGATTCCTGAAGTAAGTCGAGCCAGAAGAAGCCGTGATGGGGCATAAGGTTACGACCATCGTCAGTGAGAGGCACCAAAATTTCAGTCCATCGACTTCGGCGGAAATTAGCTGTGCAGGAGACAAAGTTAACAGTCTCGCATGGAAGTGAAATTACAGAAGAATTCATCGCTACCATATTCGATTACCCCGGAGATCACTGTGGGGCACATAAACGAAGACGAACACAATGTGGTCCTCTTGGGATGCGATGGATACACACAATGCAAGACATCATTTTTCAAAAATTTCATTTCTGAATAATATGTTTGTGATCGTTTTAGTTCCTTTAAAAAAATATAATCATTAATGTCAGGGTTTTCTTAATTCTATTTGCCACTAATGGTATTTTTTAATCGTTGAAACCAAGCCACATACCTCAATGGATCCGATAGAGAAAATTCATGTGTTCCTTAGTTTGTATTTCATGCAAATAATATGGAGTCTCGGACACTACCAAAAAAAATTACAAACATGCTGGAAGGGGTTTTCACGACAATCTTAAGTTAGTACCAGAGTAATACAAACCCGACTTTTAAAATTACCAAATTAAATTACAAAGACATTTTGTATTTAATATAAAATATCACCTAACCCCACCGGTATAGATTTTAAAGTAATTCTCTATAAAATTGTTATTTTAAGTTTTTTTAAACCTCGTTAGAAATCTAGGGTGTCTCAGGGAATTTATTATCATAAAAATAAAGAATTACCTTTTGCGTTGAGTGCATTAGGTGCATATTACTACACATGACATTTTAACATATCTATCTATCGTTTTTACCAACCAACATTTTATGTTGTGGTTGTAAGAAAATCACTGACTTAACTTATATGAGGTAATTGTTTTTCATCTTTTAACTTTATGCTTTCACTTGATGATGAGCGTTAATACATATTTTCGAAAGGTTGCGTGTCAAATTTTGTAAACACAAATATTAAATCCCCGAATAAGCAATTATAAAAGCATGAAAAATCCATTATTAGAAACCCATAAATATAAATGTTTCATGTAAATGTGCTATCAAATAACGTTTACTACTTTTTACTTTCTCCCCCTATACCATAGTATATGGAGAAAGTATTGTATTCGTCAAAATTTTCGAGTTTGAGTTTTTGGTGGAAATATCCGTTTTGGGTCCCCCTGAACCTAAAAAAGTGGTTTTCGGAGTGATGTCTGTGTGTGTGTCTGTGTGTCTGTGTGTCTGTGTGTCTGTGTGTCTGTGTGTCTGTGTGGATGTTATCAGACCTAGAGCCTAAACCAGTCGTCCGATTTTGATGAAATTTGGTATGGAGGTATTAATCCACGGTATCTCCAGGCGTTTTTTTCATTTTTGTGAATTTTTTATATTTAAGGGTAATTTTCCCATAAAAACCCTTAAAATAACGGAAAAATCAACTTTTCTCAAAAACGGCTCTAACGATTTTGATTAAAATTTTATAGTTTATTAGGGACCTAAAGTACTATAAACTGTAAAATTTTGATCAAAATCGTTCGAGCCGTTTTTGAGAAAAGTTGGTTTTTCCGTAATTTTAAGGGTTTTTATGGGAAAATTACTCTTAAAAATAAAAAATTAAGTTCCTATAATGAGGGAGAAAGTATGTGTCAGTTTCCTGATACCGTTTATTAAAGGATGTGTCAGTAACTGTACCTTCATAAGATTTGTCAATTTCAATAAACTAAACTGTACCTTTCAACATACCTATAGTTTCCTCTATGTTCTAAATTATACCCTAAGTATGAGTTATAGTTTCCTATAGGATGAATTTATCAGCATTAAACAGATTGTAGCCCGTTTCCAAAGACATTGCCGCTTATTATGTAGTGGATGCATCTATCAGTGCCAAAGTGCCAATTACTTGAGTCCTAAACCTTCTCTTAATTAGGTAATCAATCAATTCACAGCATATGTATTATTAAGAAGGCCTATAGGTACACGTAGGTCTTAATACAAACGGAATATCCATTTATATTTAAGTAAACAAGTACATTTATTTGTTGTAGCGTTTGTTGTATTCGAAAATTAAAACCTGACAAAGAGCGAAAATCCCACGCTATAAAATAAGTTAAACTCACTATCAAACCCTAACAATAAGAACCTTGTAGATAATTGAAATGTTTCCACTATCGATATTTTCCTCATAAGACTAACTAAACAACTCTGCGTTCTTCCCACGCAATTCCTTTTGAATTCCACTTCACACAAATTGTATAAAATCTTTTTATTAAAAGCCTCACTTAGTAAAAAGAGACTAACTGTGTATGTCCAAGTAAAATCATTCAGGTTATCACATAAAAGGAGTTTCAATAAAATTGAACACAAATCTACAATTTAAGTTCAAAGTGTGACATCAGCTGTTATTGGAAACAATCAGTTAACTGAACACGGAACGGCTTTACATCAGAGCTATTTATTTTAAGTAAACAAATTTTGGAAGTACGTCAAATATATATTTGTAAAACTGTTGGAAGGGTTAAAATTTCTTTAAACTTTTTTCAAAAATTCTGTATTTTTCTCACTAACTTGAAACCTAGAACCTTAGACATCTTATTCTAAGTTCCAAGTTCCAGGTTTTATGGAATTAAAATGGCAGTAATAGGCTATAGTATTTTTATTCTATATAGGCATTGGATTTTTTAATATTATTCATTGTATTAAAAAAAACATTTTAGAAAATATTACCGTGATCAGCTGATTAAATAATTTATTTGGTTTAAGAATTCAAGTTATAAAAAGTAGATAATACATATTGAAATTACTATTTGTACCGTATTTTATTTCAAAATTATGATTTAAAAAAGTAATAGAGACTTAATTTTAAACATTTGGGTTTGTATAAAATAATAGCTAACGAATGTATTTTATTTAACATGTTTGTAAAACAGTAACAATTGAAGCAAAACATAATGTATACAAAGAAATATTAATATTACGGCTCTTTGGGAGTAAGATGCCGCACATTTTCTGGTCATTTGATTGCCTTAGCTTTACTAGGTACTACTTCTAACCCTATACCAATGATTTATTTTTCAGAATATTCACCAAAACCACTCTACAAGTTAATGTGGAGATCTGTAGACTGGCGCACTACTTGAGCTATCGAGCGTCTTCGTTTGTGAAGATGAACATAGCGTATGACCGATACATTGCTATATGCCACCCTTTAACTTCCTTCAGCAAAGACTCTAGACAAAAAACTATCAGAGATATCGTAGCGATATGGATTGTCTCATTTTGCCTGTCTTTAGTTCATGCAAGTATATTACAGAATTTTAATTGATTTAGATTTCAGATGTAAAATTTAGTTTCGCCTTTTCTATTCAGACATTATCAAAGCTACACTTCACTAGTACTTTACATTTGTTAATGCGCGTCAAGTTTTTAAAATGAAACACTTATACAAAGTAACAATTAACAATAAACAAGTAAAATTATAGTTAAATCAACCAGTTCAGTAAGGCAATCAGAAATAAGAAATAATGTATCTTTTTATCAAAGGTGTTTAATTATTGATGTTCATTTTCAAATATGTCCTGTGAAGGTTTTCTGGAAGTCTCATAGAATTACTATGCATTACATGCGGAAAAGACCTACCGTGGTTTTCAATCATAATGACAGTTTTTATAAGACTTACATACCTTTTAAGCTGAGTCAAATAACTTCCCTTGCAACGAAAATAGTCCAAAACTCTTACTATTGGTTGTTTATGAAATCGTTCTTAAAACTAGTTCACATCAAATTAGGACGGCCGGAACAACCTGTTCCGTATGAGCAAAAATAATGATCTAGAATACAAACTTTGTCTGGAATTGTAAAATCATTACAGCGTAAACAAACCTCAAACACTAAAGTAAGCAACGTGGCCTGGCAACAATCGACAATGTAATCAGCTGTTCTAAAAACCAACCAAAACTCTTTTAGTACTGTTCTGTTCATTTTGGCTCATATTGTAGTTTTGAAGGACATGCTAACAATGGAATGTATTTTAGAAGGCTGTTTATTGATATGAGCAAGATCGACTCTCCTAACTGCAATCGGTGCGGACATTATTAATTCCTGTGAAAGATATGTCCGCATAAGCCATGAGACGCTCTGAAGGAGGTGGGTTTCCCTTGCCTGTTGTCTGATATGGTTTCTAAAGATGATAGATAGGTTCTGCAGGAAGTAGAGTGAAAAGGTAGTTTCCTAAATAAGATAGTGGTTAGAAAAAGCTCTTACGGCATAACTACGTTGTCGTATTGCAGCCACCCCAAAATATAATAGAAGGTTGTTGTATAGTATTATTGGGGTATTTTTACTTTTAACTACTTTCTAGGTCCATTAAGATTTATTTGTAGCTATTATTTATTTTCGCAATATGTGTTAAACAATCAACAAAAATAGTACAATTATTTCCCAAACACTGAAATAAAAAAATTGCTTTTTACAAATATACCACGATGTAAAAATGCCTACTCATACATTAAAAGTGAAGAAAATTTCTCATTAAATAACACATTACTTTGGAATTATGAATACATAAAAAAAAACATAAGACTAAACATATAATTAAAACGATTTTTATTTTAATTTGACAACTCATTTCTTAGGTGAATTCATCTACAGTAAAAAAAAACTATAATTTCTTTACTAAATTTAAAGATAAAAACTATTGTAGTATACGAAAATTTGTTCATGAAAATATAAACTATTATTATAAAATTGTAAATACTTAAATATTTGATTATAAACTGGACTAAAACGTGACTTGGAATCACATTTCTTGGAAAGTGGCAATGACGTTTGTTTTATACGTATTGTACGTTATCTGAACAACGTACTGTTGTATTCATGGCTTTTAAACTGTACATTAAATTTACAATTAAAATCACAATGTTAAGAATAAAAACGCTGCTGGTGATATTCTAGTACAGCTTGATCTCAACTCTGTTCTTACTCAATGAGATCAATGCATTCACTCGAGTTGTATAGCGTTCCGCAAAGAGCTTAAACAAACGAATTTTTTTAAAAAAGCCTATTTTTCGAGCGTATAACTAATTTTGTTGTATAAGTAAAACTTCAAGCTTGTTACTTCTACGGCTTTAATTAATTTCTTGGCTATTTTATGTTACAATATTAAAAGAAGCTTTATGATCAAGCGTACATACAATTATGAACTAATTCTACGAAATTTCTTTCAGTATTGATTACCTTTCTGTTCTTTTTATGAAAGGCTACGAAGATAAAAATTATTTTAAACTAGATCAGGATAGTAATCGTAGAAAGCATGGTGCAGCGGCTGAAAACGTATATTTTGTGTTTGGAAGCTATTATGTTTGTTTGCTTTTAAACAATATTATATTTTTTTAAAGTTTTCCAAGCACTTTTTACTTTAGTAATCGCATTGTTCACTCTAGTCTTAACTATTAATTATTTTACCTTTAGATGTGAAGTAAATAAGAAGGTAACCTTCTACAAAAAATATAGTAACCATTTAAAGTTTTTCTGGATTGAGTTTTTAACTGTTTTATTGTGGAATATGTATTATAATGTGTTATGCTTATTAACCGTTACAATCCTCTTAAAAAATAAACGGTACCCGGATCTAGCACATACTTTCTCACAAAAATATTTAAATTATTAAACAGATTCACTGTGACTTCATAATTGTGTGTGGGGTAGGAGAGGTGATTTATTAAAGTATGAGATTAACTAACAAATATTATTATTATTATTATCTAGAGAGAAAATTATTCGATCGATTTTCACCAAACACGTCAATTAGACCTGTATAGATGCACGAAAAAAGGTTTTGAAAAATTTTGAAAAATAATCCCCTTTATGGCCAAAAATTCCCCAAAATCAGTTATTATTATTAATTAAACGAGAATTTTTAGAAAGATGCTGTTTTTTGCATATGATAGGGTACATTAAAGGCTTCAAATAAGCCAAATTTTATCAAATCGTTAGAGCCGTTTTTTTTATAAAAAAATAATAACTGATTTTTTGGATTTTTCTTTGTCAAAAAGGGGGATGTTTTTCAATATTTTTCAAAACCATACAGGCCTACTTGACATGCCTGGTGCAAATTTGTTTGAAATCGATCGAATAGTTTTCGCTCTAGCTTTGTATACATACAGACAGACATTTTGTAAAAACCACTTTTTTGGACTCAGTCCTTCCCAAAACGGATATTTCCACAAAAATCTCAACGTCGATATTTTTTGCGATCACTATAATTTCTCTATAATATAGTATAGTTAGAAAATAAAAGTAATTTGTACTTCATCCTTATACTGATAATCACACTTTTTGGGGTTTTTTGGTTCTAGATTAAAACGTTGTTGATACCTATTTCTGGAGATCTATGTAACCGATATTTGTGCGGTTCGTTATAAATGAAATTAAATGTCATTATTATCAAAAAATTAAGCATGTCATTTTTATTTCATTTGTTTATTTATAAGGACTCTTTTTGAGTTTTTTTTTTTACTCTATTCATACCTATTTCTGGAGATATATTGGGCTGAATTTAGTGCGTTTTCTTTTAAATGAAAGAAAATAATGAATTTATTTGTTTTTTAATATAGTACAATTATTGATACCTACTTCTGGACATTCATTTTGCCCTAGGACATTATTTTATCAGCCGACGCCGGGAGGATTTTATCGCTAGTTCTACGAATAAATTGTACGAATAGTGTGTGCTTGTTTTAGTTCTTTAGAGTTAAGAAACAGATTCATGCTATCATTTATTACTTGTTGAAATTGGGGAAAACCAGCACTCGTTTAAAAAAAATACATTTAAACAAATCACTGTTAGTGGTACACAATACTTCCAATGAACACTCAGTGTTGCCATATATTTAAAGGGAAATACGAAATTCAATTTACTTTTCACTTTCTCTAGTATGTTTGTAAAAATTTAAGCAGACCTAGATGAGTTTATATCTAATTTTGTTTTAACTTTGTTTTAATTTATAGGTTGTGATGCTATCAATACCAAATTATGCAACCACCTTCTGGTATGAACTTTATTTTGACTTAGAAAGTGCCATTGTATTTTCTATACCAATAGCTTTCATCGCTGTACTCTACACTCTGATTGGCTTCAAAATTTGGAAATCTTCTCGTCTCTTCAAACATTCCAGTTCAAAAACCAATTCCAAGAACGAAAATAGATCCAAAACTAATGGAATAGATATATCTGGTTTGTGTCTATTTCAAGCTGTTACTTTAAGTTTTATTTGTTTTAATTTTAATATAGAGCCAGTTAACATCCTTAGTTATTTATCGGAATTTTAATAAAAACATATTTTTTATTTATCTGTAAGACATCTCACAGTCATGCATATGCTACACAAATAAATGAGTAACAATAATGAGTTAAAACTAACAAACCAGATTCAAGAGTGTATACGTAGACAATAAATTATAAATGTATATTTTAAAAGGGGGTAAACTTTTTTCTTTAAAAAAGGAAAGCAATTCTTAAAACTTTCAAAAATTGTTGGGATTTTATTATTCAGTGTAACTTGGGAGGAAGGGTTTCTGTATAAACTAAGTCAGTGTCGTTTGATAATTACCAGTTTGCCAGGTACTAGATCTGTCTCTAACTTTACTTTGTAAAAGACCACAAAAAATTTGAAGTGGATCAACACCACAAATATAACTTTGTGTGTGTGTGGGGGAGGGGGTGTAATATACAGGGTGTAAAAATAACCTTTCAGGACTTTGGAATATGGTTCCTTATACAAAAAGGAAGAAAAAAGTTCATACAAACATAGGCCCGAAAACGCTTAGTTTTCCAGTTATTTGCCGTTTTGTTTTTTGTACAAAATAATTCATATCTAGAGAATGGTTTGACTAATTGAGTTCAAACTAGGCATACAATTTAACCTAACAAACCTAACCTAGTCAAGAAAAAGAACGATTAAATCCAATAATGCATTTTAAAATGGCGGCTGTTTGAATTTTTCAAACCTAAATTACTCAAAAACCGTACATTTTACCAAAACATGTCAAGACACTTTTTATGTAGCACTTTTGATTCCCTATTGCGTGGTGTAACTGTCTAAAAAATCGGATGATAAATCCATCAGAAAAAGGTTTTCAATGTTACGACTATACAATTATAAGTTGTTTCATCAGCAAATTTAAATATGCCGTCTGAATAATACTGACATGATAGTTTATTTTGTTTAACTAAAAGTAGCTCAGGCCCAAAAACTGATCCTTGAGGGATGTGTGCTGGCAGTAGCTCACACAAAATTAACAGTTCAATCCAATTCAAAAACATAGTTTGTGCATCAAACCTTATGTTGTGATTATGTGGTCTTAGCTTTCAGCCGTTTTACGTAATGTTCCAATCTTTAGTTATTGATTGCCTGTTTCTACTTTCAGTTATCGTCATACTAGAGTACGTTACCTGTTGGACACCAATGGCTGCTATAATGTTGTTAAGTTCCTTCAAATTTTTGGACGAAACAGGTACCATAGTTAAAAGCTTCATGATTCCTGCGTTCGCAATTTTATTTCTGTCTATTGTTGTAAACCCCATACTATACAGCCTGATGTGTTACAAATTTCGGAAAGCGTTCAAGGTTGGTCTGATAAACTAAAAAAAATATTTGTCATACATTTGTAATTATAAATAGCAAACATTTTCAAAAATAGTTTAGGTTACTATGTTATTAAAGAAAATAAATATATTAAACTTTAAAAATCATGGACCAAGTCCATGATTTAAACCCAGGATATTTAGCTTCACACGCCAATACTTAATCACTAATCTTTGTAAATTTGATATCACTTAAATTATTTCCTCTAACTTCATTATTACTAAACTAGCTGATATGACAAACTTTACTTATTATATTAAGAATTATTTGTTTAAATGAGGAAAGATTTAAGAATCACTTACTATCCCATTGCTAAATTTAAAGGACTTAACCACTGTCCAGCACTACCCACATTTTAAATCATACATAAAAACGTCCAATAGTGTTGTTCCCTTTAAGAAATAAATACAAATTACCTTTGTTGTGGGTGTACAATCACCGCACAGCGAGGTGCTAGGCAGGCATGACATCTTGGAAGTCTCATGTGAGTTATAGAACAGATAATAAAAATTGTTTCGACTTAACTTCATGAGTTGGTTGGAGAGAAAGTAATAAGGAATTACTTTCTACATTTATTTTGTATTTTCTAGCTTTATTTTTGTCTAACCGTTTATTGTATTTTTTCAACTTCGAAAATATATTGGACATAGAATTTAGGGTGAGTGTAAATATTTTGGCTTAAAGTGTTACATACTGGTTAGAAGAATAATCATGTTATTGAAAAAACAAAATAATTACTATCGGTTCTTATCTCCAATGTAATAGCTACTTTTATTTTAAAACATCCGACAGTGACTTTACGGACGCAATTTTTATAATCTGCAAAAAAGTTGGAAAATCAAATTCTTTCCGCTTATCTTGTTCTAAATTGTTTAAATTTTTCAGCAGTAAGGAGGTATGTAATATTTGTTGCTTAATTTTGCTGATATTTGTTTATCTTTTAAAGTATACCTAAAATCATAGCTGCAATAATACAAATAAAATTAAAAATTGTTAAGGAATATATTTACTAACTTTACTAAAACTAAATGTGTGTATTAGAAACTAGTTGCATGGAATTTGTTATTATTATAAACAATTTTAAGAATTAATAAATATGTATGTTTCAGCTTAACATTTTAGGATGCAATTATTCTTTTATATAAAGCAAGGAAGAATAATGTATAAAAACTAAAAAAACAAATTAGCTTTTTTTTTAAACTAAGTAATATGGTATTAAAGCTGTTAACTTGCATATGATCGTAACTAAAGCGCTAACTAATTGTTCTTTAATCAATTTGGAAACTTTGTTTTTGTCAAACTGCTTATTTAGTTCCATTTTTACAATTGTCGTATTACTATAATAGTTCCAGTGCTGAATGTAAATTATTAATGGTTTAATAAGATAAATCTTCATTTTGCGCGTTAATTTTCTATATTTATATCTTGTCTTTTTTTGTGATGGTTATTTTTATATCTTTCTATTGACAGTGGAGTGTTTATTCTAAACATATACAAAATGGGTTAAATTTAACCTTCATTTTTGGTGTTTTATTTCACTAGTAATTTCTATAATTAAATTCTGAAAGTATTGTGTATATTTGTATTAAAATTAAAAAATGTTTTTAAAATGTATCAAATTTTTATTTGAAATCTTAGATTAAAATTTCTGTTTTCAATCATTTACATTGTTCTATGCTGGGTCCAACCGAAAATTTTTTTGAATTATTGATTGTAGTAAACCTTATCAAGAGTTGTAATAGTTATTCTATACAGCCGGTAGCCATAGTAATACACATACAATTACCTAAATATCAGTTTTGTATATTATACATTAAGAAACTAAAATGTATCTGGTAAAAGCTTATTTATAAAACTATCAAATTTTAAACTGTTTCCAATACACAAATCATGACATGTCTTTGGTTTAACTCAAAATGGTAGCACAAAACTCAGAAATACTAAATGAGTTAAACGTTACGTAATCCTATTACAATTAAACTTTTAATTGTTCTTAATTGTTGTTAAGAATTCGATATTAAAAAAGCTGCTTTCTACTTTAATCTAATGAGTTCAGTAGTCACAACAATATTATCAATCACTTACGTCTAAATAAAATTATTGAAATCTCAGCTGTTCCGCATGTTCTGATAGAAATGGATGATTTTTTAAATTCAGATCATATGAATGTTAATATTATTTTGTATTTGTAAGATGACATGCAGAAGAAATGTATACACCGCCCACACTCACTCATTACTACCAAAATAGTAGCGTATAAACTACTGTAGTGACCTTGAACCATATAAATATGTTAACATTTCAATTTAGATTTTTTGAGATATTACAATAACTTCCATATACTGATAAATAAATGCATGATTAAATGTTACTAATAAGAAGCTTTTTCAAGGAAAACAACATAGAAAATAAATTAAACCAATGTAATTTTATTTTACAGGATTTGCTCTGTTGTTCTGGCTATCATCGGTGTGACGTAGACGAAGGATAAAACTACTTCTTCTCTTTTATCTCTATTTTATTGTTACTGATTTTATTTTGATATGTTCTGATCGTGCTTAGGAAAACTTTAACAGACCTTGTCAAATGTAACGTGCTTGAGTAATAAATAACTAAGAAAAAAATATATTGAAACTAATGCCTTGTATGTTTACTAGTTGTGCCTATGAATGAATCTCTTGTATAATGGTAATGGTAATGAATCCTCCAGTGGTAATGGTAGAATTACTTAAGTGAAGATTAAATGAAATTGTTGGAAAAGAGGTAATATATTTACAGTACATTATTATTACAAAAATACTTAGCTGTAATCTGTTACAGGAAGACATAGGCAATCTTGTAGTTGAGTTCGAGTCCGATTAAAGACCATGGATTTTGTCCGGTAATAAATAAGCTTATTTCCAGTGATGATAGACTGTTTTGTTATTTAAGTAGAACCTAAAGAGTATGTTCATATTTATGTTAGTAAATGATTGCAAAAAAAAATGTGAACACATGTTAGAATTAAATGTTTCTTCATAACTAAACATCATTAAAAATTTCATACAACTATGAACAATCAATGGTGATTTTATCACAAACTTTTAAAACAAACCATGTCTGAGGTAAATGAGGATTTTCTTTCGAAACTGGAAAAGCTTCAGAAAATCTTCGGTCGTGTTAGTTGGTAAGTATTATAACCATTAAAAAAATGATTCGGGTTAAATGTTTAATCGAAAGTTACCTTGACAGGTAACTTGGTAGGTATCTGAAAAGAAGTTTTAGTTTGAAAACTCCTATGGACACACCTCTGTTGCCTTTGCAGCATCCTACTCTGAAGCTTCATTCTTTGAAATATGATCTATTTGTCGGCCTCAGAAATCAAGTCTATCTAATGACACCATAAATTAATTAATTTGTGTTTGATAATGAAGATATTATATCAAGCCTTACATATAATGTTATGAATTGCGTAATTTCCTACTGTTGCTTTGTTACAAAACTTCAAACTTTAGAGGCAGTTTTAAACAGCCAACCCTATTAAACAAGCAGACATGTTAACTAGCAATTTCAAATGGTTGAATCTAAATAACAAATAAACTATAACCATTAGAATATATTTAATTAAGAAACTGCATGGAAATCAGTTCACAATGGGTTTTGAATTAAGGATGGGCAATTATGTTTTATGTGACAGTGAAAAATACACCCATATTGTCAACTATTGCCCAGGGATGTATAACTCCAATTTGTATCTTCAAAGTCTGCTCCGTTTGTAATTTGAATTTACA
>JAGFPH010000066.1:45573-57517 GCA_018207615.1 Philaenus spumarius
TTATCCTTAGACGTCAGTCGTTAGACAGAGTATCAGGGGAAAATAAATGTTTTTGTTTACAACTCTAGTATCCTTTGGTATCAGCCGTTAGTCAGAGAACTAAGGAAAAATAAATAAGTATATTCATAATGATTATCCCTTGACCTTAGTAGTTTGACAGAGTGGAAACATAAATGCTTTTGTTAGTAAAAAGGTTAACCTACAACGTTAAGGCGTACTGCCCATGATATAGATTGCTAGAACAAAACCCGTATGGTATGTCTCTGTCTTCATTTTTTACGTAAACTGCACACAATAAAGTACATCATTTTATAACGTAATTTATAGCACAACTGTATTAGATAGAAATTCTACGTCTAAAATAAACAGAATTTTGGCCTTTGAAGTAAAATGTTTAAAACAATTTATTTTATTGTAGGCCTAGTCTATTATAAAACTTGTTGAAGATAATTTGCTACACTAGCTCGGGATGTTCGAAAGCGAAGGGACTCTTCTAGTTTATTATAATTTGCCAATTTAAAATCAATGAATCACATCAATAAATATTGATTTTATATTGACGCCACAGTCAGGTCAGAAAGCCATACCCATACCAATCCGTATTCAAATCTCTAAAAAAATTAAAATATCAAATGGTTTTTATATCTATAAAATTGGTAGATTTTTAAATTGTGCCACAATGAATTTAATAATTCTTACTTAATTTATTAAACATAGTAACTTACTCAACATTAATTTAACAAATTTTTTTAAAGATTTAGTTTCCAGAAAATTTTGAAAAATGTATCTCCGATAAAAGATATGTTCTATACAGTTGATATACCTGAAATAAAAAAAATTTAACTCTATTGAGTCAAAAACCTCCAGTCACTTGCTACATCTAACAATTACCACTCAGGACTTATCTAATAGTTGGAAGCATATTTATGTTGTAAATATTATTGGGCAAGGTATATTGGGGACCTGTAAACTCACATATTTCTGCAAAACACTTTCTAGCATAGCATTGTGCTGCTTAAATTTTTTTCTGTAACAGTACAATTATTATGTAAATTACCACCCACACACTATCTCCACAAACGTACGTTCATCTTTTGACATTGTAGTGGACTGTATTATTGTAATTCTGGAATGCATAATTCGGTACGTATTTATTATAAATCTATTCTGTAGCTACCATTTTGTTACAATTATTAATTAATATAATATATTTAAATTTGAAAATACCTACGTAGGTTGAATCTTACGTACTCGAGAGGAGGAAGTTTTCTATCCTGCTAAATATCGAGGTTAAATTTGGTCATAGAATTCGTGGACAATCTGTACACTTCTTCTTCTATGTAATTCATATTTATTTTGTTAAATAAATGTTTCTTTATAAATTCCAATATATAAGCTACAAGCAATCTGTTTGTGGAGCGCTAAAGGCGTAGACATTGTAAGAGATGTTGCAATGAATAGGTCTTTGATTAACACTTCATTGAACCGTTAAAGTGTTTATGGAAAAAAAAAATCTGGAAACCATCCTAACAGATAATCAAGTAGACATTCAAATCCTTCCTTCTCTAATCTACGAATACGTACTTTCTTAATCTGCGAGAAGACCTTTGTTTTTTAATTTGTTTACTTAAAAGCAAATACATAGTAAAAGATACGCGAGCATTACACGTTTTTTTTCTCTCCCCCTATCTCTACCCCCTCTTCCACATTTAACTTTTCAAAATGTTTGATTAAATCCAAACAGTAGTTTTTGTGAAGTAATTCAGTTAAAAACTATAACTACTAAGATAAAATGATAAGTTTTAGAAATAAAACAACTAGTTTTAAATTTGAATTATTTAACCATTAAAAACCCAATGTCCATGCTGCAAGCATGCATGTGATAACGCTAGACGAAACAAGTTTAGATTACGAATTTATCTTTTGGTTAGTTACAATCCGTATTTTTTAGTTTCTGAAATTAGTTATCTAATTATTGTATGATTTGTCATCTTTTCAATATTCTATGTATGCTACACAATAACAGTTATGTTGTTTGAACTATAAAACTTTTAAACTCACACACAGTTCTAAAATAGTTAATCAATTCTGATATTATAAATAGGTAAACATTTAAGGCTCGGTTGTTACAATAAAAATCTAAAACAATAAAACATTCAAATACTCTATTTATTTTGAAGAACCGACCGCTTTCCTGCAGAACATGTAGCGTGTGAATGTAGATGCGCAGAGGTAATAACAATAATGTCTTTCTTACAAATAGTTTTCATGTGAAGTTAAAAAATGTTATTCAGTCTTGCAACTGTTACATAAATGGCTTGAAGATCATTCAAGTAAATTTTTAAATTATAATAACTGAGTAATGCGATATTAATAAGTTTTTTCTATAAGAATGTCGCATTATCTTTGTTTCGATTGCTAACGTATTCAAAAATTTCCGCAGGACATTTCCAGGTTATTAAGAGCACTTATTCTAAATAAATAAAATTGAAATCAGTAAATTTTTTTTTTTAATTCTGCTTCAGATGAATAATAATGTTTTTGTGTTAGCTGTACAGTATTGCAAATTGTTCTAATACACATGATTGAACAATCTGGCCTAATTAACTTTATGTAGTTTTTCTTGTCAAATTATGCATTCATGTCACAAATACCTAATGTGTTATCTCCTGCTAAATTTCTGCAAAACCACTTGGTATGGAAGAATCATTTCACTTTTATGTTAATTAACTTGGTTAAAATTATTTTTATAAAAGGTTATTCAAAGTTTAAACTATACAGTTTTCATCTTTAAGAAGCAAACGATTTACTGTCAGAAGTACAAATGCCTAACTTGTTTAATTACTTACATGGTATTTAAGAATCTTTGCGATAAACTATTAATTAATTTAGCTAAATTTTTATAAAAGCCTCTGTATTGCAGTTGTAATTATGTTTCATTAGTATCTTACCAAATTAATTGTATTCGACCAATTATTAAAGAAAGACTACACTTGTGAACTTTAATATAAACTGTTAGAAAATGGTCATTATTGTTAAATCATGCAAGAGCATGTACATGACTTTTTTGGGATGCGAAAATGTATTTTATTTTAACCTCAATTGTTGAAATTCTTAAAAGGTTTTAACTGCATAACTAAAATGAAAGTTTAATACAAACATAGCTGCTCTGTTTTATAAATATTAGTTAAATGTAATATCTTAAACAAAATTTAATTTCACATTCAAGCTATGTGAATATATGAACCTACTCTTAGTTTTAGTACCTCACGAGACATTGAACAAAACTAGAGTGTTTAAGTCTTCGCTTAGCAAAGAAGGTGTGAACTCAAGATATTCAACTCAGTTTGTGAAGGACTTTTACAATTATCTTGAAAAATTATATTTGTAATTTGTATGTAACTAGCGATAGACAAAATGTCCAAAATTGCAATAGTTTAGAAAAACATGCATCAAAATCTACAGTTTCTATCTCTGGACTTGAAGTTGGCGTTCAAAATAAATACTTTAAATATTTTTGTTTGTAATATTGTATTTTAATTTTGTATATCAATTCAAAATTCATCATATTGTTAGGAATCACAACTATTTTTAAGTATATAAATTTATAATTTAACTACAGTTTTATAAACAATGGGAAATAAAACGAATATAGAGACATTTTTTTTGAAGTTGCAGTACTAGAATAAGTGTACTTCTACCTAAAAAAATATCACTAGAAACTACTGTACAGTTATTACGTCTATAAGATAAATAGTTAACAAAAAATAAACGGTACCAGGAACTGACACATACTTTCTCACAAACATATTTAAATTATTAAACAGATTCACTGTGACTTCATAATTTGGAGGAGGTGTAGGAGAGGTGATATTAAAGTATGAGATTAACTAATAAATATTATTATTATTATTAGCTAGAGAGAAAACTGTTCCATCGATTTCGAACAAATTTTCACCAAACATGTCAATTAGGTTTTTATATATGCACGACACGAAAAACGGTTTAGAAAAGTTTTGAAAATCCCCTTTTCGGTGACTTCATAATTGTAGGAGGGGTGGAGAGGTGATATTAAAGTAGGAGATTAACTAGTAAATATTATTATTAGCTAGAGAGAAAACTATTCGATCGATTTCGAACAAATTTACACCAAACAACGTCAATTAGGCCTGTAGTATAAATGCACGAAAAAAGGTTTTGAAAAATTTTGAAAATCCCCTTTTTGGCCAAAAAACCCAAAAAATCAGTTATTATTATTAGCTAAACGAGAATTTTTAGAAAGATGCGGGTTTTTGCATATGGCAGGGTACATTAAGGGCTACAAATAAGCTACATTTTATCAAAATTGTTAGAGCCGTTTTTTTATAAAAAAATAATAACTGATTTTGGGGGTAGTTTTTCAAAAAATGTCAAAACCTTTGTTCATGCATCTATACAGGGCTAATTGAAGTGTTTAGTGCAAATTTGTTCGAAATCGATCGAATAGTTTTCTTTCTAGCTTTGTATACTTACAGACATACATACAGACGGACATTTTGTAAAAACCACTTTTTTGGACTCAGGGGGTCCCAAAACGGATATGTCCACAAAAATCTCAATATAGATTTTTGTTTGCAATCACTATACTTTCCCTATACTATAGCATGGTGAAAAAGTAAAATGTTTATATTGTTACCGATCATTGGTCGATTTAGAACTATTCTTAAAACATCACTATCGATACCCTATATTTATCTCTCAACCTACAAACAATGTTTTTTACGTTTAAGAATTATATATTTTTAATTAAGCTGAATATTTGGTTAAAAAACCTTCTTTTTCTGTATTTAGAGTTCGGTACATACTATAAACAAGCTGTTTTCTTTTTTTAAATTGTTTGATAAAGTTGATCAAATTGTGCTATCATAAATTTGTATTAATAAAGTTTACAGAAAATGTAACCAATATAAATATACTGCTTGTCAAAACAGTAACATACTAGATTACTTTGCCAGATCTTCGGTAATGACAAGGAGGGAAGGGTTTCGTCTACTTCCTGAGTATTAGTTGCGAAATATTGATTTTGATTGTAATGCGTTACAACACTCTTTTTCTAGTGAAACATCTGTAAAATATCTGTTGTAATACGTGGTCGAATTATTAGTTTAAAATAAAGTATATATACGTTTTATTTGCGAATGAAGTTTGCAGTCTAACCTTAGCCCTTCGTTGTTTGGAAGAAACAAGTGCTTAGTGGGTTCGGTCCAATATCTTATAGATTCATTTTGCAGAAAGTATGGAAAAGTCATTTGACTTTCTATAATTGATATTATGATTCCGAGTTTGAAATAGTTTACGCTCAATCAACTTTTGTTGTTGTTTTTTCTAAATCTGCAAGACTAAATAATCGATAAACTTTATTCAGTCATCGACACTGCAGGTAATTTCACACTTAATATACTTCAGAGAATTTATGAAAGAGTACTTTCCTAAACATTCTGGGTGTGTAGCAATTTGTTATAGATATGTATTTGTGTCATTTTTGTGAGTGTAAATGTCAGTTCTGTAATTTCAACCATTGAAACCACATTGACAATAAGAGTGTATTACGTTTATAGTGCTGCTTCAACGACCACATCGTTAAATTTACCAGAAGCTTATTCGTACCAAAAAAAATTGTTGCAACTTTTATTTAAATATGTTAGTGTAGCATTGTTACATAACAAAATATAAGCTAGAAATTTAACAAATCTTAAATTCATTTAAAGATTTTTTCAAGTAAAAGAATAACGAAACAGTTTCATTGAACATCCATTTATGATTGTTTTGACTTTGTCATTTTTCTTTGACAGTCATTTCTAAGGGTTTCACAGAAATGCAAATTAAGAGAATTGTTTGTTATACGTTGATTACCCATTTACGTGTAACAATAATTCTACTTTGTTACAAAATCTCTTTCTAGTAAAAACTTTTGTACGACTTACAGCTTCAATGATATCATTAAACAGCTGATGACTTTTCAATGACTATAACATTTGCCGCATTTCCGATGTATTTTTAATAGATTTTTTTCATCGAGATAAAGTAAATGTATAAACTAATTTGTTAAATTCATCAAGTTTTTTGAATTGCCTATGTTTAGCGTTGGTTTTCAAAACAAAAACAAACAAACTGTTAATTCTGCTGTGTTTTCTTGGCAAGGAAAATGACAACATGTATTAATTTGAGTATACAATTATACTGTCGATGCTTTTTTGTGTAAAGTTTCATTTTAAAATTGACTTCACGTTATGATTTAACATAGTTTTAACAGTTTAACCAATAAAGTCAAACAACGATTTCTGTGGTAAACGCTTTCAATAAAAGTTAAAACTGTTTAACGAATACAACAATATCTCTTTGTAGGTTATATTGCTTAAGTTTTAAGTTTTATACACACAGGTCCGATGAAGAATCAAGATTTAAACAACACAGTGAACTCCCAATATCATAAGGTAATACACAATCTTTTCAGCCGAGCTATCACCGGATATTTTCTGATGGTGAGTGACGGAAAAGGCTATTAACTGTCAACATGAACTCTCGTATAGAAATAAAATCACGTAGATCTAATATATAATACCTTTATAATTAATAAATCTTTACACATTGTATATACTTAAAAATTACATGTTTACAACCATAACATATATATATTATATTACAATTATAGTATATTATAATTTTCGATATTTTACTGCAATCATAGAACATATTTTATAACTATATTTCTGAAAGTTCGATTGAATTACGAGTAGAAAATAGGAAGTAGAAAAAGAAATGTATTATTTATAAGATTCAGCAGCTGAGCATAAACAAATAAAACGAAACTATTTATGTTCTTTGGACGAATCATTTCATTCATAAAATAAAATATTATATTTTTCTTGGCCTAGGTCAAAATAAGATGAAGTGTGGACGTCAGAGAACGAGGTAATAAGCAATGGAGCAGGAGCTTGGGGCAGGGGCTAAAAGTTTAAGTGATGTTAAGTGATATTGAATTAAACTAAAATAATTATATATGTTATATTATTTAGCTGCAGTACACCACCTAATCTTAAACTAAAAATGAATAAATGATGGGTGACATTATGGTATCTGTACAAAATCTGTATTTTTAGTAAGTACCACAGTAAATTTTGTAAATAGATCTTAACTTTCTGCATTTATAGTAAACAGTTATACATTTCTAAAAAATAACAACCCAGTACATTCAAAACACAAATGTTAACCATAAAATATGTGTAAATAATATATTATAATTTTAGAGTTAATAAATTTAATACTGGTAAAAACACATTGGTTTTCATCTACAGCCTAGAGATGTTAATTCGTTACAGGTAGATTAGTTAGATTGCTCAGATTTCTCTATTAGTGACTGACTAAAACTAGACTGACTAGATGCTAACTAAAATGTTTCATGCTTTTCAACCCTTCATTCCATATCAGTTTAAAAGTTTCATTCTTTTCCGATAAGGTCTTTTCGCTAGTCCTCCCGCTGAACTTTTGACTGCCCTATTGCGCACTTCACACACTCTATAATTAGACTAACCATTAGACTAACCCTTATACTACTAATTTATGCAGTTATCACATTGTTTCTGCGAGTCAATCCAATGGCCAGACTTTGGTGATGACGATTGATGTAATCGTTTTATCAGTACATCGTCAACCATGGAATTTATAGGGCAAAGAATGGACCTTATAATCGTTTATCTGAATTAACTAAGTTTTATGGTTAGATTATATTATAAGCCTCTAAAGTGGCATCAATAAATTTTATTTTAAGCTCTAACTTTGAAGAAGCTTTTAAAGAAATTGTCAAATATTGTTTTTTTCATGATATTTGTGTTGCTTTATATATACACTTAAATTTTTAGTATAGTTTGGCTGCATCTGCGAGTGACATTCATAGTTATATTAATAGCTATTTTCATAGTTATGGACTTTACCATCTAATTATAGATATGCAAGTAGCAGTGAAAAAATTTGTTTTAATTCAAACTAAGTAATATTATTGTAAACTAAATAATACCTATGTGAAGTTCAAAAACGATTTTTTCTAAAAGTTAAGAAATACTTAAAATTATATATTTTTTCTTGGTGTACACATGTAAACTATTATATTGTGGAATTTGTATAATATGTTAATATTAAATTGTTTTAATAAAACAACTAATTTCACGAAAGAAACTACATAGACGTTGTTTACATTATTGATATAATTTGCGCTCATAAATTTGTGTTTTTTGTTATTGCTATAATATGCCAAGTAGTAATTTTAGTAACTTTTAATGGGGTAGATTCATAATCAGGATGGCATTTCGTATAAAAATCGATATATAAACAGATATTTTTCACATACACATATATTCGAAGAACAATGTAGGCTACTGTTGTGAATAAGGAGGTGAATAATTATGATACCTACAAATCAAAACTTTATTATGAACAAATATAGGAAACTACGATCCAAAGCTGGGGAAGGTCTACGTCTGATACACTTCTCGAACTCTTAGTATAGGCCTAAACATAGTTTGAAATTATATGTATTTTCTCCGCCAAATTAAGGCCATAAACTTTCGATTGCTATATAATGTACTATCAGTGAGTGCACAATGTTTATATTATATTACTTATTAGTACAATTTATGTGGATTATTATTATTTATAAATTATTATTATTTTTAATACAGATTTATTTATGGTTATATTTTTAGTTTTGATGTATTTGGACCTGCGTAAAAGATTTGGACAGTAATCAAGTATTAAAAATAATGTCGTAAAGTGCTCTAGCTATCATTTCATTATAATCTTTCACTGAATACATTATGGTCACATATTGTCGTATTATAAACTTTATGGCATAAACAACGTCATTGAATGTTTTCACAAAACAGTAATATTGCAACGACTGATTAGCAACATTTTGAAAAAGCTTGATTGAAAATAGCCCTTTGTACCCACTTTAGTTCAAGTTAGGCTTATATCAGAATTTAAGAATTGTTTTATAAGTTAAATTTTAATAAAGAAAAAAAAGAACCTAGAAATTTAACCGCTTTGTAATATAGTCCAAATATAATGATGGGAGTAATAAAAAGTTAAAACTACAAACGTTTAATTTAAATGTTGAAATAACTATGTGATTGTCCTTCAAATCTTTTCTAAATTGTGTATAGAAAAAACATAACCATCAACAATAAATTGGTTTTCCGTTAAAATGGTCATAAATATTGCTCAGCAGAGAGAGAGGGTCTAAGCTGTAAATAAATTGCCTTCTCTTATCCCAGGACAGCTCTATTCTTCTCTTTCTATGGTAATTTGTACATACACATCCTGGCTTAACCTACTTACAGATGTCATTTTTCTTTTATCATAATGTGTTATAACTGTATAAAATTACGGTTAAATTTAAAATGATGTAGCCTTGAGTGAACTATTCTTGTCTACGAATGAATGTTTTAAGATTAACTTCTCAGATGTATTCAACACTTATTCAGTTTAATATACAGTTAAGTCAACCCTGTAACCAATAACAATAACAATAACGGAAATAAATTATGCATTGTTGGGTGGAGGGGTATCAGTGACAACAGCCAGAAAATAACGGTGATTTTGTTGAAAATACATATTTTTTATAACTTTTTACCCAAAAATACAGAATGCTATTAATTAACACCTAAAACAAAATTTATAAAATTACCACTAAATTAAATTTACTCACGGACTAGACCAATGTTATTTTAGTTCAGTCCATATTCATACAAGTCGTTAATTTAGTTTTAAATGTGTAATTGAAATTAAGTCTAGTTCTCTGTTTGTACAACTTCAGTTGCCAGCGCCATGATGGATTTAATTTACATTGAAGACACAATTTAATTTATTTGATGGAAATAGTTTTGAGGTTCGATAAATAAACATCCAGTGAGTTAACTACGTGTTGATTGCAAGACTTAGTTGACGTTTTAAACAATTTAGGCGACGCTTGTATAAAGTCGTCCTAAAAAATACATTTGATTGAATATAAAAGTACGATCATTATGAAATAATTTTGGGAAATGGAACAGCGTTTAATTTTATTTGAAGAAAAATAAGTAAATATAGATAGTTATTTTTTTTTTTTTTTTAGAGAAAGAGAATGGGGTTTGAGGTTTTTTGATTAAACTTCGTTTTGTTTACAAAAAATAAAAAAATAAACTACGCATATTTGCTGGTATAGACACCAGATCTTTGATTTATTTACTTTTCCAACATCTTTGGATGATGATAAACATACAAATTTATTTAACCATGTTTTAGTTCTTAACCCTCATGCCTTCTATCATCAAAAATGTATGAACAATTTTATCAACAATAATTATGAAAGCTAACTGACAGTGATGGCAGATACACTACAATTTTCACATTCAGTGATTTCAGATCTAAATAATTTTATATGTTAAATCATTAATAATTCACTTTTAAAAAATAACACTTTACATACAATGGGCTTTTTTACATACAATCACAAGCGTGATGGTTTGGTAGTATCGATTTGGAGGATAAATCTTATTATATGATAAAACTACTTCAATACTTTCTAGGGATATATTTGCTTTACAAGCTTGACGTCATTAAAAGCCGACCAAATTGCATGGTGGTTCAGTGTAAAAGGATGACAAGTATTTTTTAAATTATTTTTAGATAAAATAAACTGAAAAAACAATGTAACTTAAAGCGTACTTACATAATATGTTTAAAATTACCACCATTTTCAAGTAGTCTTGCAAGTCCGTAGACGTAAAGTATGTATTTTATTAATATATTCAGGTTAGTTGTTTTAAAGATCAATCAGAGTTCACTTATTTTTCCTGTACACATCCTTTCATTGAACCCAACAAAAAAGAAAAAACCTGGTAATACTATGACTGGTGACTTTAGAGTTCTAAAATCAGAATATTCCCAAACGCATTGTGAAGAAAATCCTTCAAAACATTTATTACTTCATTTTGGAAGTTGATTAGGCCAAAAAAAGGATAAATGATATCATTGCTGAAGGGCTTTAAACTGATGTCTGCTGTACTCACCAACTCCAACTGGGAACAGAAATGACTGTAGCTTTTTGCCGCTAAACAATATGGAGTAATTTTACAGTTAAAGTGGATTATAGTTTGGTGCATAACGTTGCACCACATCCCGAGTTTATATTTCCTTCATCTACAAAAAAACGTGCAGTGTTTTGTTTTTTAACACGTTTGTTACACTCGTCTCAATTGTCAAATTGGATAATATTACATTATATTTTAATATAATTCAAAGTTGTGCGATGAAACGTTACGCAAACTATGATGTACGTCACGTGACATACGCATCAACATGTCACCTCTGTCGAGACATAACTCACATTGAATTGCCAAGCTTGTGCAAGTTTAGACACTGCGTTGTGCACAGGAAATTTGATATTTATCGTCAACCAGGGATAACGATATTTACGATAGAAAATGGGAAGCGATAATAACTGTCTGTAAGTCAAATACATCGAAAGTGGACAGAGTCAAACGAATCACTCTGGAAAAATCTTGAACCATCTTTGTGAGGACCGTAGCGTGATTCGCACACCAGCCCGAATTGTTAGTGAAACAATTTAAAGTACCGTAGCCAATACCAGGTTTGAATAACTTCGAACATATCGAGGAATTCGAATATATGAAAAAGAGATATAATAAAGGAACATAATTCCTCGATTTACAAAATAAATAAAATTTAAAACAGCAGTAGTAAAACAACTTGCTTTATCTTTTATTACCTTTGTTTTTTTTATATTAAGTAAAAACTTGATGCAATATATTGTACTTTCTATTTAATCGTTTAAGGTGAGTCTTACTTGATAGCCGCCACCTCCTTTCATTGGTCATATCAACGAATGCATAATTTATTCAAGCCATGG
>JAGFPH010000066.1:67517-106892 GCA_018207615.1 Philaenus spumarius
CCTACTTTATTTTCATTCGTTTTATTTATTATCATTTGTCTTCTTAATCTTCAATTCTTATAAACTTTATACTCTCTATAGAAACGAATAAAAAGTTAGAAAATAAAAGATATCTCTCCTTAATGTGCTTTATCATGGTAATAAAAATCACAATTGACCTAAATAAATGCACTTCCCTTGCATAACGCCCTGAAACCACAACATCTGTCGCTACGGACCTTAGTTTCTTTTCGCCTCGTAAGTGATTTATGGCAGAAACATAACATACTGTCACGTGACCTAATACTGTGTAACAGCTGGTGTTCAGGCAACCATAACTTAGACAGGGTCCACTCTATTTAGAAAGCTTAAGTTATTTACACATGTTTTGACAACAACCGTAATTTATTGGTTGTATCATAACTTCTATCCCTCTCTGGCTATTGTTCAAGTACACAGTAATACATCGTTATAAACAATAATTGAATAAGGTTGGACACTTTTGAAATAATTTGTGTATAAGAGGTAATACACTAAATTTTGTATACGATGTATCATAAACAAAATAATTAGCAACATTAATTAAATAATTAAGAGCTATTATATAACTTTATCTAAATTATTGTATTAGTTCTACTCTTTAATTTCTTATTGTAATTCCCAAAGTTTGCCTTGTAGATACTCGATTATTTTCAGCTTACTAATTACCCACCTATTTATTTAAATCTACGTTTGCTTCCTTCTTAACGTCATGTTCTGTTGGCTGATCCCAGCGAATGACCCTATGTTCATTTCCTGATGGTTAATCCACTCGGAACGAGGAAAGATTCTTGTTCCTCGGTCTGATTGCTGATTTATGAGCAAGGATTCTTTGCTTATTTTTACATTATTCCTTATATTTTAGTTGCAACTTTACGTTTTCACGTGTACGCCAGTTAGTCATTTGTAAAACGTATATAAAACAGAAATCAACACAGTCGAGAAATACAGTATAACAAATATAGTTAACCTTCTGGCGGGTGCTAGGGCGGCATTTTGACCACCTTTTTACTAAAATCGATCTTACATAGACAAACACAATTAGCAGAGCAACGGAACGCACAGGTACATCATAAAATACCACATGTCAGGCAGGAGCTATCCTAGAGTCGTGAACGATGCTCGTAAATGAGTGTCAAAGTTGACGAGGTCGACGTTTCATCCAAAGAGTGGCCACTTGGCGCCCAGGGCCCTACCACGTGTGTAATTGTTTGCCCTCAATGGAAAATATAAGTGTACATTTTTTTTTATTTTCTTCACAATTTTATTGTTGTTTATAACTGATTACTGTAGTTTTAAATATATCAGTATTTGTCGATTTACAAGAAGTAGTAGTTCATTTTCGTATGTAGGTACAAAGGTAGTTAGGTAAGTCTACTTTCTTTTTCATTTTCTCTCTTTTATGTTTGGCCCTCAATATAAAATGTAAGTGCAAATTTGTTGCATTTTATTTCAGTCTTTATTTTTATTTATTGTTCCTTTTTCGATGAACTTGAACTAACGCTTCCATAACAGGATGATTCGAACGTACGGAATCGGATACATTCGGAAATACTCGGAACATACCGAGTACTTTAATAATCGGAATCAGCGAGAATTTGATTACGGAATCTCCTTACACTATATCAATGGTGTACAGATGCACTTACAGGCTCAAAAATTTATAATTATCCGAAGGCGGCAAAAATGTTTGTTTCTTTAAACATTTTATTTTTTTGTTAATTTTATAATTTTGAGAAGGTTGAGTCGGAGGTATAGGGAACACCTTGCCTTTCTGGTCCCCGAGCGCTTGACAATCGAGCCTGTATGGGGTCTTTTGTCCTGGCCTTGATTGTTAAAGGACAGTGTCTTAAAAGGAAATAACGGCAGGATAGGGCGGATTTAATATAAAGGAGCAAATGTGCACTATAAAAACTTCTTTTCATCCAAAAAGGACGAGTCAATTTTGCGATCCCCTCGTAAGAGCAAGTTTTCAATGGAGCAAGTTTTTATTATGTTTAGTTTTAGCAAACAAAAGTGATTTTGGCTTTCCAGTTGCCTTCATTAAACATTTTTATACTCATTACTTGGTATTGTAAGCGCCCGATAATTAAGCCTCTTGTAAAATACTTTGAGGTTGAGAAAAATACCTAGTACAAATACTTTTTTTATGAAATTTGACTAATGGCATCAACGAGTTTTATTTTATATAAGTGGTTTTTAATGAAACACATTATGATAATCACATTACTTTGTTCACTGACTCAAAATTCGTCAGCTTCAAAAAACTCAACTATTCTCTATGCTGTTTTCATGTTTCCAGGAAGAGCTACAATAAAATAAAATTACTTTTTGCACATGCAGTAGTTTATAACACATTTGTAATGGACCTGATGAGGAACCATTATAAAACTAAAGAAGGAAACCGTCCAAACATTGGTGAGTCTACAATCGTTTTGTCAAGTCCCAACAAATATAAACTGTGAGATAGGCTAGGCATTACAAAGTTGGAATACCTCAGGGTTTGGTTTTAAACTATGTTTATTTTAAACTGCAAACATGCCGTTGTAAAAGTTCAAAGGCTAGGGTTGACAAAGTCTCGACGGACGGAAATGTCAAGTGGTACAAGGGACAAAGTAATAGTCCGAGAGCCCATTGTACTTCACAAAACACCCTCGTTATTTTATGGACAATTTTATATTAATTATAATAAGACCCATGAAACCACTAAAGTACATCAGTAACTAGTCGCACTTAAGTTTAATTCTTAATTAATAATTTGTACTAGGATTACATTAAACTAAAATTTATTTTAGAAATGTATAAAAATTGTTTTAGTTGGCCTTCTACAGGTGCAAGGAGATTTTTAATTCAAACTTTACTACCACAAGCTAAGCAATAAACAATAAATTCGCACTTACACTAACATTATTTTATGAGAGTTGTCATTACTTCAAAACCTTTGTGACAAACATTTTAGTAATTTGTAGAAAATGCATTACAATTTAATATAATATTTTTGAAATTTAATTAACTTAAACGAGTTTAGTTTAATTTGATTTATTATTTGTCAGTATGGTTTATATGATAGTCTTCTGAGATATTCAATATATATTTAATTTGAAATTAATATCCCCACCGTACGGAAATGAGACTTTATCTTAATGCCTTTCTTAGGTTAAATAAATCTGAACTAACATTTTAAACTCCTTATTATTGTTACTTTCTATAATTAATTTTAAAATTTTTTGGACATTTTAGAAAATAATGAAAGTGTTGTTCATAAATTTCAGGAAAATATTATCCATGAAACGTAATCATTCTTAGACAATAGATTTTTTCGAAAATAACATTTAATATACCGGGTGTCCCACGAAGAGGTCCCTATTTTTGAATTAATATATTAGATGCACCGAACACTCTACAAACCTGAAACTCAACAGTCCTAACATACACATATGTAAAAGAAATACACCTGAGTATCAGTTAATTCTGACACATTAGGACAAAATGGCGGGATATCAAAGAAATAGTACCTTTTCGTTAAAATAGTTTTATTTGCTTAAGTGTTACAACATAATTAACATTGAATTTTAACGATGTTATTAAGCACTAAACAACGTTAGAGAATTAAAAATATAAGTAACTCATAAATAAATTAAATCTATTTGATCCATAAACCTTATTCAAACTGATGTCCAACGATCGCAATGCACTGATGACAACGAAATAGAAAACAGTCATACGCTTTGCTGAACAACTCTCGAGGTATCAACAACAGTTCCTCTTCGATCAACCTCATTAGTTCATCGTCTGTCGCAATGCTATGACAAAAAACCTTCTCATTCAAAAAGCCCCACAAAAAAAAGTCACAAACAGTCAAGTCTGGAGACCTTGGGGGCCAGTCCATGAAGCTGCTGCCACGACCTATCCAACGGTTAGGAAGATTTTGGTCCAAAACTGCTTTGGTCACATTAGCATAATGCGGAGGAGCTCCATCCTGTTGGAAAAAACATCTTTCATCTCAGGCTGAGAAATATGAGGAACTATGTGATTGCTTAAAACTGATGCATACCTTTCTCCAGTCATTGTTTGTCAGGATATGTCATACGACAAAACACCATCCTTGGTAACAGCAGCCCAAACTGTTATACCTGTTGATTTTAATTTCTCTTCTTGTAATATATGTGGATTTTTTGTGTTGTAGTAATGACAATTATGCCTGTTTACAGTTCCTGTTCGATAAAATGTCGCTTCATCTGAAAACAAGATCCCTTCATGCCATTTGCTATCTACGTCAGTCTTTTCAATTATTTTCGAACAAAATTCCAATCGTCTGTCAGGATCATCTTCAAGCAGTCCGTGAACTAAATGAGTTTTATAATGTTTGATTTTGTTCTTTTTGGCATACCTTTGGACAGATGACTTCGGTATCCCTGTAGCAGATTCCACTTTTCCTACTGAATTAGGCGTATTTGGAGATTCCATGAAAGCAGCACATACGATTTCTTCATTTTCTATGTTGGAGGATCTATGGTATTTTTTTGTATTGACCCCGTATTTTTGTATTCCACTTACGAATAGATTTCCTTGACGGTGGAACTACACCTGGGTACTTTTCCCTAAAAAACACTTTATTGCTTCATAACCATTTTCAAAGGCAATAGCCCAGGAACAACATTTCACTTTTTGCTCAGTTGAAAACGGCATGGTACATAAGACACTTTACAATGCAACTTAATAACAAATGCCAATGTTTATTACCAAATATGTTCATTTTTGTGGATACACGAAGTCAGCTGATAGATTTAAAATAGTCTAAACAGCTGTAGCTGTTCCTATTCTAAATAAAAGTAGGTTTACCCTTAAAATACGATTGCTGATTTTGATGTTTTTTGTTATTCCGCCATTTTTTTTAGATCAGTCAGAATTAACTAATACTCAGGGGTATTTCTTTTAAATATGTGTTAGTCACGACTGTAGAATTTCAAGTCTGTAGCGCGCTCTATACGACTGTCATATCAATTCAAAAATAGGGACCTCTTCGTGGGACACCCGGTATATTGTATGAAATTTTAAAATTACTTAAAGTTTAATTAAAAAGGTCAAAATTAATGTAGAAAAATGTAACCTGTCCACTCAAACGTTTCTAATTTCAAATATAACAAACATAACACTTGCACTGGTTTATTTAATCTATTTCGTAAACAATACACATTATAACTTATGAACTGATATTCAAGGTACTAATTTGGAGAATAATTCTTTACTAATAATAAAATATAACACAAATAAAAAATTTTAAATACGTGATTATAAACAGCTTCAGAATTTCATTACATAAATTTCAATATAGTGAACAGAATTTAAACAATAGAAATGACAAAGAATGTGTTTCAGAATGGAAAATGTAAAGATTGCTGCAACAGCAAATGTGTGCAATACAAGGTTAAGTTGTTGATGTCTGATGACTCTTTTTCAGACCTTTAGGCTAACAACAGACGAGACACCGGTGTACGGTACACTAGTGTACGGGACACTAAATGTACTATCAATTAAATGTGTGTCAACAGATGAGACACTGAGTAGCGCGCTACCAGATTCTGTGGCTCTACGGTGTCTCTCCCTGCGAGAAGCTGGGACACCGGGACAGTGTCCCGTACACCGGTGTCTCGTCTGTTGTTAGCCTTACTTGTCAGAATCTGGACTTGTAAGTTGATAAATATATTACATATTAACATTTTATTATAATTTGTTAAATATTGTTAATTATTAACCATTTATTTATTAATTTATTCATCATCATTTATTTATTTATTTATCTTTTAATATTTTTTTTTTTGTTATTTAGTATTCACTATTCACTGATCACTGGTCATTGGTTACTAATCCACTAGTCACTCGTTACTGGTCAATTGTCTCTGGTCACTGGTCACTTGTCACTGGTCACTGGTCACTGGCCACTGGTCACTGATCTCTGGTCACTGGTCACTGGTCATTGGCCATCATACATTATAAGAAAATTACCATAGGAAAGATGAGCTCACCTTCTTATGAGATGAGAGGTGACTCTCATGGTTAGACCTATAGCCGGGAGTGGCCAATGAGCAACGATCATGTTTTGGGGTGTCATTAAAAATAAAAATGTTATATATGTGTGTGTGTGGGGGGCGTGAGTGTGTGTGTTGGTGTGTGTGGGGGGGTGTATGTTCGCACTCTAAAGGCTACATTGTACGTCCGATTTGCTCCAAATTCGGAACACAAGTCGAACGAGTTCAATAGGGAAAACATCAAACAAGCGGAAGCACGTTTTTGACAGGAATTAACCAATGTTTGAGATTTTTTCCCTAAAGTAAAACTTTTGGAGTTTTATCTAAAAACATAAATATTATAGGAGATAAAACCCACACTTTCTTATTTTAAACTATATAATAGCCCGTCTGATTCCTCTAAAATCAATCAAAACGTAACATTAAATACCATAAAAATACACAGTACAAAATAATCCAGCGAGTACTTATTTTAATACAGCTTTTTAGATTTTAATGAAATTTCAATAACTAACTTACGCTGTTATCATTATAGTCCTATTAGGCCTATACAGATAATGATTAATGGGGAGAAGATCTAGCGTGTTTAAAGAACGTCTGTTGCAGAGGCTATTTAATGTAAATGTATTAATTATGTAAAACAGTTATACAATTCTTTGAATTATAATTTTTAATATAAAGTTTCACACAAACTTTATTCGTTTACTTAAAGTATAACAAATATTTTTACAAGTAAATATTACTTAATCGTTTAAAAGTAACGATTTAAGTTAATAAAGCAAAATATTATTGTTTTAGCAATAAATTACCCTTTTTATTTAGTAGATTTTTTACAAGTTAGTAGATCTAGCCTTAGATGTATAGTCAACTCTACGATCTACCCTCTAGGCTAGATATATAATACAAAATGGCATTTGTGTCAAACCTGTTCGTTCATTCTATCGATTCACACTTTCCTCATTTACTAAATAATCAACAAATAGAGTTTTCACTCTAAAGCCCATCTGCATTAATAATATGTCAAGACCGGTAATGAAATAAGGGTCTTTTAGTTCTAATCGCATGAACGACTTGATTAGTGAAGTACTAGGCAGGTTTGGCAAGGAACTACCAGATTGTGGAATACTTCTTTTGGGGATATAAAATGATGATTATCCTAGAAAATTAAGACCCACAACTAAAAGTTCCTGTTTCAGAAAGCGATCCTGGCTCTATTCTTGGCAAGGATGTCTCCTTTTTAATTTCCTGAGATTTCCATATGTCCGAGAACACATTCCAACAAAACTTTAGTACGGCCTAAACAAATTATAGTAGGCCTTCATTGGCCCATACTCCACTAACCGTAAACCACGGATTCCCTATGAGCACACTTATGGCAATATTTTATGGTATCACTCTTTTGGTTAAAATGTGTATCTTCGTGAATAACTGGGGGATACAGCTGAGACGAAATAAACTTATAGCAGAGATATACAAAAGATGCCCATCTTCGCGTAGTTATCATAGGTTAGATTATATAATTTGCAAAAACTATAAAATGAATGAATCTCTCTAAATTTAAATGAAATGATCGTGAAAACTAAACAGCATGAAGTACTAGAAACTGTACTAGCTGCTGCTCGGACGTAACTTGGTGTAGTGAAAAATCAATGATTGCTTTATAAGCAATATCTCTATCTTGATTTACGGAAGACAATATTGTTAGAATTTACAATGAAAACAAACCTAGATATCATCCTAGAGATAAATTTGTTTCATGGGATGGCGAATGTTCCTTGATAAATACGCGATAACGAATTAAACCGAGACTTACATAATATTAAGCTGAAGAAATATTGACATTTACGAAATTTACAGAAACAATAGGTAACACTATTTTGTTTTATGAACGAAAATAAGTGCATAAAACTAGTTATAAAATATAATAACTCAAACACCATTTTATGTAAAACTAATTTCTAAATACAAATACAAACTTTGTAAGTTTATTAATAAATTACTTAGAGTAGAGAAGACAAGATACTTAATGTTCGTGGAACTAATTACAAGAGTTTCTCAACAACTGCTAAACTTTACTAATTAAGTTCCTGAATCAACACTCAATATCACAAACAACTTGGGTAATTTAACGTGTGTTTGTGTTACCGTAAATACTTTACGGTATTGTGTGTTCATCAAACATTTCCGTCAGAGCCAAACTCATAAATAAGTCCGGTTTAAGTGAAACAGGTCGTCCTGGCGACAAAGCTATGTTTTATAGAATTTATTTTATAAAACAGTGAATAAGTTTTGTAAACAATTTTTTATTTTAGTGTTTTTATGGCTTACGATGACTACAAGAGATAACGGACGTTCTCGTTTAGTTGACGATTGACCGCGGCAATGCTAACATGCACTAACGCCGTAACATTTTTATACAGTAGTTCCGTGTTTTGTGATTTTTTAATGTACTTAAACAATATTTTATTACAATGAGTAGTGCGATGTTTTATTTTGTAATTTGTGAATATGTGTGTGTGTGTTTGTACTTTTTATTTTTGTTTGACGTGCTCACATGTGAGTTATTTCAACACCTGAAGATGAGAAACTGTTCTCGAAACGCGTAGTGTATACTACAAGATAAGTTGCATGACGGAAATCCAGATATTTGTATATATGTTTGTATTTAGTTTCATAGTATATTGTAACTGGAGACATAAAAAATGAATAAATAAGCATTTGAGTTATGTCTATCTATAAAAATAAGTAATTGAGTTTAGAGGATATTGACTATTTGTTAAACACTACCATTTTGCATCACTTGGTGCATACAATGGTTAAACTGATTAAAAAATAAATTTAAATCAAATTCACACGAAAACGAAAAGTTCGTGACTGCAGAATGTGGTTTTATAATGTATATAAAATTTGTCTTACAACAACCGTGTTCATCTTACCACAGGAACACTAATAGTAAACATCATTGCATGCCAATAACATTATGTGCTCTATTTATGATGATATCTGAGGGATAAACAAGTAACATAATATAATATAGGTATATTATATTCTACAAACAATAGCTCCACTAATACCAATAATAAACTCTGGTAAATCTTTACACAAATTTGTATGGTTTAGTTATTCAAACCATGTTCTGTTACAATATAAAAAAGTCAATAATCGAAAACTTAGAAATTGTTCAATTTGTTATAAAAAAATACAGACCTCTAGCGCAATCTGTCGCGTCGGTTTCTAACTTACTTACAAGCCCTTACAAACACATACGCAATATTTATTAAATAGTGAAGTCAGAATTCATTACAGTTGAGCTAGTAGTAGAAGGCAAGATATGTTAGTAGTGTGGGATTTAATTAGTGCAAAAGTAATCGTCTTGTGTATTTATACTAGGCCTATAATAGTAGTACAACTTATTATACTAGCATCAATGTGTTTTTTAATTACAAAAATAAGTATTATTACATTTCGAAAGCTACTCTCAAAATAAAAGCTTTTGAAGAATTGAAAAACAGTCTTAAACTACAATAGGTAAAGAAATAAGACCCCAAAAAAAGATTTTAGTGCTAATTCGTTACAATCAATGGATTATACTACCTATAAATAATAGCTGTGTTGGATTATCACTGGATTTTAGCACAGATTATTAAAAGCGATGATGTGGCTGTAGTTCAGAAAGTGTAGTAGCGGTGGTTTTGTGTAGTGCATAGGGGATATAAGTAACACTGAGTTTTTGCGCATATGAATTATAGCTCTAATGGATTACAATACAACTGTTGTCGAGAATTATAGCGTTGTTGGGATTATAGTGCATATACAGTTGTAGAGCAGATTAATCATGTCAAGTGCCTAGCTATAGTTAATTGTAGAACAAATTAATTATAGCTGAAATTTAGTTGTGACGCAGATGTTTGGTAATGCCTATGGATTTATAGCATATGCAGTTACTCTAATAAATTAGGATGCAGGTGATGATTAGCAACGTTGGAATAGTAGCTCCGATTAGTAATTTATAGTACCGACGTGATTGCATCACTGATTGCTTTTATTTCCGATGTAGGATTGTGGTGCTAGTAAGTTATAGCGAAACTGAGTTGTCGTTCCAAGAATTCATACTACCGATGGGTTACAGCGCAAATAAGGTTGCGTTCCGATACAATTACAGCACAATTAGGGATTTAGTTCCAATAAATTGTTTCACAAATATAATTTTAGTTTCGATAAAATAAAGGGCAAAAACGGATGTAATTAATTGTGTCACTAATGTGTTCTATGATTGATTGTAGGTGCCAAGGCGTTTGACGTGAAAGGATTGTAGGGCGTAAAAGAAAGCTTTCAGCACCGTTATTGTAACTATTTCAACATAACTAATACAATTTTCTTAGATTCAAAAATTTTCTTAGATTTCAGGATTTAAAACAGAACGAAATCTTTTCGGAATTAATTAAAAGTTTAACTGAATATCTTTATCTTAAACACTGAATCCCTCAATATTAAGTCTACAATTCACAACGTATGCTCTACTTTCTTTGACAGATATAGACCACATTGATTATATTGATTCTTAGAGATAAATAATGTATGTAAACAGAGACAAGCATGACTAGGCAAATCCTCGAGGCGGGGAGGTTTCTTGAGATACTTCTCTATACAATTAGTGTTTTATGAAATTAAATTGAGAATGTTATTGTTTTATACATTAAATTATTTTATTTTATAAGTGTGTGCAATTTTGAATAGCATTTAAGTAGTTTAAATATAAGCGTTAAAACTTATCTTTAATTTATTTCTCCAATCTAAGTCAGTATTAATAATCCATGTCGTCAATTACAAACATTAGATTTATTTTCAAAAAGTACACTTTAACTTTTTATATTTGTTGAGCTAAAAGTAAAGTCGCAACATTTAATAATAGGGTTTTGTAGATGGGTTGTGATTTGATTTAAAATAATTTATATACTGCTTCGTGGAAGCAAATCAAATATGCTAACTAGTATTTAGAGTGGGGCACATTCACTTTAAGGACATAATTTCAGCCTTATTAAGGCATTGAGGAAGAGTCACAGGTACTTCAAGAACGAAACATATACAAAGAAAGAGTCTAGATGTGGAGTGGTTGGTCGGAGTAATGTTAATTTAAAATGGTGTAAGGAACTTTTTTAAGGGAGGAGTCTGGGACATAATTACGCGGAAGCCTGAATTCGGATGATCCGTTAGTAAATTAGGTACCCTGAAACGCAAGCACATGCTATTTGTGGAAGAGAGGGCACATTAAGGCTGGAGCCAGGAGTACATAAGTTAGTAGTTGCTGGTTCATTAAATGCGGAGTGACGTGTCGAGTCTCGTGCACATTCGAAGTTGGTTACGGGGCCAATAAAGTGAAGTCCAAGACATATTTGGAATAAGTATAACATTAAGACTAGAGCAACTGGTACACAATAAAAGTATCCAAGGACTAATTTATCGGGGGAGACGTGTACATTTAAAGGGCGGAGTAAAGGGTGTACAAAGGCTAAATCCAGAGCCGCGGAAACCTTAAGGGCGAAATAGCGATCCCATCGAGATAAAAATTGCGTACACGTTTAGGGTTAGCCTCGGGCAATTGTGACAGCATAGCCGCGGGAACATTTAAAATTTGATTAAAGTACAACGATGTAACTAAGTAAATCATCAAACATTGAGCCCAAGAGATCGATACAAAAATGTCCCTGAAGATTTAAAAGCTTTTTAAATATTACTATACATTAAAAACTTGAAAAGAATGACTAAAACGTCAACGGAAAGCTGATCCTTTGTGATTTTGTTAAAGGAATTATTAACGTTAATGTTCCATTACGGGTAATTGAAATACTTGAGAAATATTAAAGTTAGAGTACATGGTCGTAATATCCACTGAAAGAATAATTTATACTGATCTAAAATCTTACATTTCCCATTGAAACACCGATAATGTAAGGTCCTGCTACTGTCACAGATTTTACGAAGCAAAATAGTTTTGATAATTGAAATTTTTCAACATGATCTTAAATCTGTATCTTACAGAACGTTGCTTACTATTAGTACGTGATTACAATAATATACGGAATCTAACACAAATTTCGTTCTGCCCTCACCACTAAAAATTAAAGATTTCTATTTTTAAAAATAAATAAATTACGTAATTTCAAAAGGGATAGAACTGTTAGTGGCAGGATCAGCTCTAGGATGTGATTTTCACTCTGGAGGTAGACACAAATAAGATACTTGATGTCATTAATTCCTTCATAACCAGAGGAATCTCAGAAAAAATATATTTACGTAGAAAATATTGAGATCCTTTCTTCGGACCACTTCCCAGTTATAATGACAATTAATTAGTGAACTCATAATTTCAAACAAAGCAAAAATACCCCCAAACTAACAAATGCTAAAACTGTCTGGATCTTGTTTCGCGTCCTGGTGGAAAAAAATTAAATGAGAATGTACCCATTAAAAATTTAGTTCAATTGGAAGAAGAGTTTGATATGTTTAATGACGTCGTTCAACGTGAAACGCGGAAGTGCACACCTATAAGCCATAAACAACGGAATATAGAAATTAACTATCTATTTAAACTAAGGAAACTACTTAAGGAAAAAAGAAGACAAGAAAAGACTGGAAAAGGAATCGAGATCCGGAGACAAAAACAAGACTAAATAAATTGTGTAATAAAGTAAAATCTTAAGTAAGTGAGCTCAATAATGAATCATTTAATAGATTCTTAAACAATCAATCATCTCAAAAAAAAAATGGAGAGAATTTCCTCTGGAATGCAACAAAAGGGATTGAAATACCTATAATACAAGTTCCTCCAATCACAAATGAAGATATATATGGTGCATGGGCTAGAAGTGCCCAGCAAAAATCAATCCTCTTCGTGAAATATCTAGATGATACGTGTCAACCCCTACCAAGACAAACATGAGAAGGAAGCGTTCCTAAAATAGAAAAACAGGATGATGTAGGAATAACTCCGGTGACACTTCAGGTACTAAAAAAGAAGAATGCAAAGAAGGCTCCAGGGTTTGACTTGATTACTGTAAAAGCCTTATCAGAGAAATGACTTAGGAAGATGCTCTATTTAATCAAAGCGTGTTTAAGGATTAAATGCGTGTTCCTCTGCAGTGGAAGGTGGCTGAGGTCATTATGATACTAAAACTGGACTAACAACCCAATGACAAGAAAGACCAATTTGACCTACTACTAATAATCTCAAAACTGTTCGAGAAACTATTGCTAAAGACACTCATGCCCATCATTGAAGACAGAAAGCTTATCCCTGATCATCAATTCAGATTCAGGCGTAGCCATTCTACAATAGACCAACTACGTAGGACCACTAGAATGCGCTGGAGAAAAAAGAACCATGTCTTCTTAGATGTAGCAAAGACCTTTGATAGGGTATGGCATGAGGGACTGGTGTGGCAATTACAAAGAGATTTATCAAAGCAATACTACACAATACTAAAGTCCTATTTATTTTATAGACACTATTCAAGTAAAATACGAAGGCGATTATTTAGAACTGAATAAAATATCGGCAGGGGTGCCACAGGGCAGTGTGTTGGGACCTATCCTGTACTTTTTGTACATAAGGGAACTTCCTACACCAGAATATACAATCATTGGCACATTTGCTGATGATACTGCTATTCTAGCGACTGATAAGAAAATTGAAGGAGCTGAAAAGAACATCCAAAGAACCGCTGATGAGGAGTGTAAATGGATAAAAAAATGGCGCATTAGTCTTAATGAAGCAAAATCAGTTAATGTAAACTTTACAAATAGTAAGATCAATCATTGGATCCCAATTACAATAAATTATGTACAGGTCCCCCATGAGAATTCGTCTAAGTACGTAGGAATGACTCTGGACGTTCAATTAAAATAGAAGGAGGATGTAAAAAAAACAAGAATTAAATTTAAAATTACATGAAAATGTATTGGCTGCTTGGAAGACAGTCACAACTATCAATATATAATGAACTGTTAATTTATATAATCAGGTCCTAAGACCAGTGTGAACCTACGGGTTACAGCTGGGGCTACATTAATAAGGCAAATATAAACATATTCCAAGTTTTTCAAAATCAGAAATGATAATTTACAAAGCGACCCAAAAACAGACTCTGTCAGAGATGAAATAAAAAAGCAGGCAGGGAGGCACAGATAACGCATCATACACCAATGTAACTGGTGATGTAACTGGGGTGGAGAGAAGATAGAAAAGAACCAATCCTTCAGATTTGATGAACAACAGGGAATAACTATTGGGTTATATCCTTTACAAAAGTTTTAATTATGTAAGAGGTATAAATTATTAGATGTGTTTCTTACTCAGTTTCTTCCTCTTCTGTACATACTTTCGATACATATAAATTATAGTACTGTAATTGTTTTAAGAAAATTTTACTGAACATCACAACGTACATTCAATGCAATATCCATTTACAAAATATCTAGGTAGACCCCGAGGGCTTAGCATGCCGAACCCCTTCTTTACATTTTACTTTTACTTTTTTGTCAGTATACTAATTACCTGATTATTAAAGTAAAAATTTCTATAGACCTATCACGTCCAAAAAATTTTGCGAGCGGTGAATTGGATATTACCGTTTCACATTTTTCAATCACCCTCTACTATATATAGTACACATGTATATATAGCAGAGTATATAGTTTACTTGGCAATATCTCTGAAAAGGTCATTGCGCTTCCTCATTTCGCAAGTTTTTTTTTTAAATAGTTTACTTGGTAATTCCTCTGAAATTGACATTGTACTTCCTCATTTTGTAAGTTGTTTTAAAATAGTTTACTTGGAAGTGAAATAATTACATTTCAGATTAAACCAATATGAATATCATTTATATTCATTTCTATCGGCAGTCCCGCGACTGCTTTCACTTTTATTGATATTCTCAACGCTATAGTCGTAATTAATAATAAATAATATCTAAATGAAGTTATAGATATTATAGGAACGTTTTTTGTTCGTTATCAATTAATTCATATTTTTTTCCGTACATGGAAAAGGTCACAAACGAAAATAATTTTAAACCTCCAATGTTTGCACAGCCAACAGCACAGCAACGGCGATTTGGTTAAAGAGACATTTTGATTTGTTTTACCTAAAAGTGGACGCATCAAGCAAGTTTTGGTTCGATTCAACCAGCAGTTACAAGAACCAGCTCGCAGTTACCATCATGCTCGCTTTTACAAGAAGTATACTTAGAAGTCATCAGCGCAACGTTGTTATTACATTGATTTTATAATATTAAGTTGGCATCACATAAATTGCCTGGTCCTCCAAAACATTCTTATTTCATTATAGATCACGCATTATTCATTTTTGGTTATAGTAAAGGTTAAAAAACTTGTACGATTCTATTTCTACTCATTAACAATGCAGTAACATAATAATGTAAGCCTTGAAAGTTTTAAAATAATAATAATCAGGTGTTAATGAAAATTCCAGAGAGTTAGCCAATATGCCATTTTAGAAGTACTAAAGTAAACCGTTTATTGTTAAAATTTCAAACCTAAATTACTCAAAAACTGTACATTTTATAAAAAAATGCCCAGACACTTTTTTGTAGCCTTTTTGATTCCCTACCGAAAGGTGTAACTGTCAAAACAATTAAGTTAATTGTTATGATAATAGTTAAGTTATGTGTAATAATTTTGGTTTGATCCCAATTGTTTTGACAGTTACACAATCCGATGTGAAATTAAAAGGGCTACAAAAAAAGTCTCTTGACATTTTTGGATCAAATGTACGGTTTTTGAGTAATTTAGATTTGAAATTTTCAAACAGCCACCATTTTGAAATGCATAATTTGATTTAATCGTGTATTTTTCTTGAGATGTATCATTGTTACGTTAACCTTCATGCCAAGTTTGAACTCAATCAATCAAACCGTTCTCTAGATATGATTTATTTTGTATAAAAAACAAAATGGCGGATATCTGGAAAACGAAGCGTTTTCGGGCGTATGTTTATATGTACTTTTTTTCTTATTTTGACCCATAGAACCATTTTCCGAAGTTTGATCATGTAATTACTGGACACTGTATAATACGAACTTTTACATTGATTGCACAGTTTACAATTTGACTTATTATTTCAAATTCAATGTTCACAAAAGAATTTATGTTTTAAATGAGAATTTATGTTTTAAATTGAATTCATCGAGAAGTCAATTTATTAAGAAGTGAATTTATATATTTTAGCTACATACGAACCATTTCTGGAAAACTTGTAGAGACCTAGAAATGTTGCCTTTTGTTATAAATTTGGGTTTGAAGAGAGGGAATAAATTTAATGTTTAAGTTACTCACACGTATATTAATCCAATCAATCCGTCTTTCGAAATTAATTAATTCAAAAGGTAAATTAATTAAGGGTAATAATTTATTCAAAAGGTTGGGTATTCCAGATTTTTTGAAATCTTGTAGGTCTATGTATAACGGCAATGTTAAAAATCTCAAGTTTTTGACCTCGCAGTTGCATTTGGAGCATCGCTGGTTCTGAAATTTTTGACATCGTAGATTTTTGAATTTCAGCATAAATTACTAGTTTGACATAAACAATATTTCAGCTTTTTTTTAACGGTAGTCGGGTGCGGAAGGAGGCTACAGTTATGTGCCGACTTTACTACTTTAAGTATATACTGCTTCCTCACATTCCCACTTTAAATTTTAGTTTGTTATACATATAGGCCTATGTAGTGCAATACCGTTTACCGTAAGTTTAAATACACAATATTTAGTAGAAGCTTTTAAAACGACGTCGTTGTTAAACAATGTATTCTTCGATTCAGGTAATACACGGAAATCCCATATTTTCCTTCAAATAGTTTACACTCATATAATAAACCGAATACATACTAAATACGTAGAGATAATTATTTTGCGTTGGTACGTTCGATAATTTATATATAACTAGAGGGCCCCCCCTGCCCCATTGGTGACTCACGTCAAAGCAAATGCAAACAGGTTATTTTACGTAAATAGGCCCTACTATTAAAATCTAATATGTCTTATTTATTTTAATTAGGATTAACATAGTGGTTTCTTATTTTTAAATTTCTTAATTTATTACGGGTTTATTAGCTTTAAGGAAAGTATAACAATCGACATTTTTACATCAACAATTTATACAGTAGTTCCAGAGATTACTCCTACAAACAAAATAATTTTTCCTCTTTATAACATTAGTATAGATTACTTTCGTATCTACGAACTTATGTTAAATTGTTCGAATTTTATTTGAAATAACATTATTTACGTTCTATTAATTAAAAAATATATACAGGTTGATCAACTCAAGATGGCCACCATTGGGATCTCGGAAACTATAAAAGTTACAACAAACATTAAATAGGGAACCTTCCCTACTTTTTACCTTGCATTAAAAATACAATATTAAAATTTCCAAAAACTCCGCCATTTTTATAATATATGGCAGCCAACTTAATTTTTTCAAATGGAAATCATTATTTTTTATGTTGAATTTCGATTGGAGACACAAATTTAAGACGTTTTTATTCTCTTGTATTTTTTCCTAAACTCAACCGTTTATGAGATCAGACTCTCAAACATTTTCTATTTTATGTGATTTATTTAATTGGGCCACCATTGGGATCTCAGAAAGTATTAATTTTACAGCAAACTTTAAATGGTGACCTTTCCTTGTTTTATATGAGAAATTAAAAAATACGTAGTTAAAATATTTCTAAATGGCGGTCAACTTTGAAATTTCTAATGGAAACCGCTATTTTTTATAACGGATTTGGATTTTACATGCAATTTTAAGACGTTTTTATTCATGGTGTTTTTTTTTTTATAAACTTAACCGTTTAACCGCTAGGAGCGCTGAAAGTTTCGGAAACTCTTATTTCAACAAGTAATTATTAGAGGCATGTTTTACCATTTATTTGCAAACAATAAAATTTAACTCAAAGTGCAATATCTTGTAAAATGGAATGTTAAAAATCTGTTGCAATTTGACAAATACTTTATTTTATACAAAAAACGTACTTAAATTATTGTTAAAAAATCGCTAACGCAACCACTATGTATATGGGGTTTCCATTTGAAAAAATTAAGTTGGCCGCCATATTGGAAAAATGGCGTAGTTTTTGGAAATTTTAATACGGTATTTTTAATGTAAGGGAAAAAGTAGGGAAGGTCCCCCATTTAAAGTTTGTTGTAACTTTTATAGTTTCCGAGATCCCAATGGTGGCCATCTTGAGTTGATCATCCTGTATATTAACTTTGTTGAATGTGTTGGTTATTTTATTGACTAAATTTTAAATTTTGTTATAAAAATTTAAATAGAAACTGTAACCAGCTACAAAACAGTTATGAATTAGTTAGTAGTGCACATATTGAATATTCTAGTAAAGATTTGTAATTTTAATACTTTGCTACAATTATGTGTTCAATTAATCATGATTTACCTACCGTTGTTTTGGTTATTCAGAAACTATTTATAACGGACCTTATTCAATTACAATATAATATACATATAAAATAATATATCAATGTACAATACCTATGTAGGAATAGTTAGGGTATATTAATTATTATTTTCATTACTAGCATTACTAAAGTAGTGAGTTGTCTATGTAGTTGTATAATGAAGTAGCTTGTACTTACTGACACACGATTGACTTGTTAGACGCAACCATTACTACCACAGTACCGCAGTTTCGCGGGTTTGGAAGTAAAGGATGTGTCTGTGCATGACATCTTGTGCCACTAAACAATTAGCTGCGGTCTTCTACATACTACAAACGTCTATCAACTCTGCTAGTGATATAATATTGTTTAAATAATCTAGAATTGTATTTATATAATGTTAAAAATAATTCCTGATTGTTTTAATTGTCTCAGAGTTGCTACTTGGTGTCTACTGATATACAAGTATATATATATATATATATATATATATATTGTGTTTCATGGATTTAAAGTAAGTAAATGAAAAGGAAGTGAATGAATATAATAATAATAATATCATATTATTTAATTTAGGTGAGGGAATAAATTTAAACTAACTCAACGAAAGTTGGTGGTGCGACTTATAGTAAGCAAATTAAGACGTTAAAATTAGGAGAATTGAATCAAAGTAAGTGATATGTGTTAAAATCGACAAATAAATTTTTTTAAGTAATCGAATGGAATTAATTTAAGTTAAATTAAATAAACGGAATTGAAATAAGTGGGAAAGGGGAAATAAAATAAGATAACAGAATGAGAGACTGACCAAAATATAAATAAACGAATGAATTAAAATAAACGAATAGAATGGATAAAAATGTAATGGAATTAAAACTGGTGAGTAGAAGTAAAGAAGGCAAATGTAAGTGATATTGTAAACAATTTTTATTTTGTTCATTTCTAAACTTCCTGTTCGTCTTTATGTTGTCTTCTTACCCAATAGAAACAAACAATTTGGAAATGAAGTTCTGTTTATTATTGTTCTCACTTAAATACAGTCAAAGATTTTAAAATACTAAGAACGTCTATGCCACCGCACACTGGGCTCAACAACGAATCTGATGGGTCAAAACATATACATTAGATATCAAATTTGGAAATACCTAGACTGATTGCTTACATGCCAAAGACAGAGTCAACTGTTCAAACGGCAATACTGCTGTTCCAGACTGTGGAGGTAGGACTCTTTTCTCTTTATTTCATTTGAAAAAATATATTTCTTTTAAATTATCTATTTATATTTTTGTATAACTAATTTCAATAGCCAAACCCTAACCTTAAGCTAATTTCAATCTTCACAGAAAAAAACGGATACTGAAAAAAACATTTAAACATTCCTCTTGATTATAGCTTTCAAAAATATGAAACTGTAAATTAACAACAATGATATTATATCTTGTAAAGAATACAACTTGGAGTATGTCAATTCTTACCAATTACATTAGGTCTACGAAATGCATGTCTAAATTTACGAAAAATTAGGTACCGTACCGAAAAGTTGTGATGTATGTTAATGTGTTGTGTTGTGTGTTTTGTGTAGTTTTAAAGTTGACGAGCATTTAAATTCAATGCTATAACATAACAAGTTTCGGTTTGACAATGCCTGAATAAAATAGGCGAAACGGTCGTCACCGAATAATAAACAACGTTTACTGGACTGCGAGAGCAGTTGTATAAATAAGGTATTTATTTAATTATAAGTATACCGAAAAGTTGTTGTCTCGAACCGGACTGGAAAAAGCTGATCATTGACGCATTACGATTGAGAACAGGGATAATAGATACAACATAAGGAGAGGTCGTACCAATAACGGTAATACCAACAGACAATTGTTTCATAGCTTTGATTAAGTTACTAGTGTTGGTAAGGAATTTATCAAAAGCGTCAAAATGCTGTTCTTTGTGAACTTGCATTTAATCAAGAAATTAATTTGTATTCCTTTTAATGCATTGAAGTATGTAACTTTGTGTAAGTGGTATCTAAAGTCTGGGACGATCCACGGCTCTACTGTAATAACAAACTGTATTCTTCCCATAGAAGAACTAACTGAGGATATGAAAGATGCAGTTCATAAATGGCTAAAGAGAAACTAGGGAAAGTATCATGTCTCTCTTATCAATAGTTTACAGCGCAATACTTTACCAAAAAATCTGAGGTGGACGAAAATATTTCAGATTTGATAATAATTTTAGACGAAACTGAAAGAAACGTTTAAAGTTAATTTAGTGTCCATCTAAGCTACTTTCGGCTCAGTGATGCGTCACTATAATAATTTCTGGATAGTATTACGTGTGAATGAATGGATATTGTAAATTATAAATACAAAAATGTAAATAGCTGCAGTTTTGTTATCCTTGGCACATTGACTTTGAAAATAATGAATTAACAGCAGTAACCAATAGCAATGTATACCCCCTTTTTGGAACTTACTAGGCTGTTTAAGGTGATTAAGTAAGATTTGAACAAATAAAATCCTCATTTTGAGTCGTTTAGACTTTGGACTCGTGGATGGCTCAAATGTGAACCGGATTGTTGTTGGGTTTTTTTTTATAAAGTTTTTCAGTAAAGATAAATATTTACTATCAACATTTCTTCCGCATATTGTTTAACTGTTTTTTAACGGTTTAACCAGAAAGCGCAGTAAATGTTACTAAACAAGTTGGTTATCTTGCTTTCTAAATCGCTACCCAGTGATTCATTTTTAAATCACCCACGTCATTAAATGATGCTCAATAACTTACATTACAAGTTCATTCATAGTTAGGTAAGTCGTTTTTTAATACAAACTGTACAAACTTTACTTTAACAAAGTATCCCTCGACAAGGTTAATGCTCCTGTAACAGGACTAGGTAAATGCAAGGTAAACAAGTTAATTAACTCTAAATGTTACCATTAGCTGTACTACGTATAGATTATAGCACTTACCAAGCACATACATTACTATAATACAGTTAATATTGATACTATACAACATGTCAATCAGTGTCATGGTACACATGAGACAATGCACAGAGGGTGTCAGAAGTATGAACCGCTTGCATTCCTATTCATTGATTGAACATCAAACATCAACTGTAAAATATGATGCTGAGAATTATTATGTACCATACTTCAGAAGGTACCCAACGTCTAAACTTTTGGAATCATTTAGCATTTGCATAAAATGCAATGTTTGTTGCACTCTTCCCAAAAATTGGTTTTTGACAATTTCTTCTCTGTCAAAAACTCTATTGGCAGGATTATATAGCTTGATTGAACAGTTTCTAATATTACAGGTTAAAGGTGAAAAAGTGTTTTTCAAATTGTATGTTGTTTGAGATTACCTTGGAAAAAATCCTTCCCCGACTATAGACGCCACACAAAAAACTCGTGAATTTTATTTTTATTTACATGTTATGAAAAATGTTTGCAATGCATGAATTCGAGATGTCAAACACCGTAAAATGATCTTTGGGGAATTAATCGATCTAGATATTCTTGTTCGAGTGTAAGAAGAACTGTATCGTTTGGACGAATTTAGGCCCATATAAATAAAACACTGTATGGCCATAGCAACTGAAATGAATAAGAAAAGCCAGTTTGAGTTGTTCTTTAATTTAATTCACATTTAACGCTTTCAATTTTACATACAACAATTGTAAATAAAATTGATTAAAAGTTTAACTATCATGCATTATGTGTTTTCTAAAATACTTTTGTTTTATTTTTATATTTATTAAGTTTCTCAACATTTTTAAACATTCACATCGTCCAACAATCGTTTACAAAAAAGAGACATCTATCATCCTATTGATAAGAAATTATTTATTGACTAACTGTACAAAAGTTAAATTAAACATTAGGTATATATATAAAGTTATGATATTTTGGTCTTCGTTTTAAGTGTAACGTAAATTTAAAAAACCTAAGATCTTACTTTAGCTAAGTCAAGTTAACATTTTTTCCATCCACGTTTTTTTTCTAAAAGGTGGTTATTTGACAATTGTTTCAATATACACAAGAAACTTATTCCAACAACTGCAAATTTATTATAATCGGCCCAGTATAACTACAGAAATAAGCGTTACAAACAATATCTGACTATAAAAAAACCTAAAGTTGTAACTTTAAACCTCTAATGTATGTGATAAAACAATATACATTTTATTATCATATAAGAGTTCATTTTAATGTTTCTATTTTTAGAAAAGCATTACCTAAATATTTGATTCTAATATATCATTAAAGATTAATTACCTTAATTTTCCCGTCAGGCAATCAAACTTTTATACACATGGATAAACTGTGTCATTTATAATCCTGTGTATTTTATATAAGTACCAAGAAGAAAGCAAATTTAACCTAATGAAAAAACACAAAACACATTGTTTCACTAAAAATTAAAACCGTTTTGCAATATTTTTCGAAAAGATCGCCATTTTGAATTTGATGTTTGGAAAATGTTTATTATTTCTGTACAATGTAATTATTACACAAATTAGTAACGAAATTAAAAGTATTGCTTTACATGGATAAGTTATACTGGTTTAAAAATTGTTTTATAATTGTTAGTTGTGTCGTTGATTGCTCAACGTCTTTACTCTATACTTGTTAGTTTAAACTAATATGAATACAATACCGGAAAGTAACCTAGAGAACTTAGGTCAAACGTGAACAAACACGGATCAGCATTCTATGGTTATCCTTGATCATATACTTCATTTTTACTGTAGTATTGTATTGTGCACAAAACAAAATCCTGTTTTAAATACAATCGGTAAACCCTCTATAATAATAACACTTTGTTAAATAATCAGATAGCAAATATAAACGGGGTCAAATTAATATTTTTCTTGTGTTAAGGGAAATGGTATTAAACTGGTAAGGCCGTATAATTTCATTCTTCCTGTCCAAGTAAAATAAAACGATTCTGTTTTCACTGAAATAAAGAGACTGTTTGGGAGTATAAAAGGGAAAAGTACAATTTTTATTTTATTTTATTGTATCCAGTCCAATACAAGAACCTAGAAGATGAAATATTGTAACGCAAGCAAAACTTTTGACCAAATCTATCCAGCATTCAGGCTGTAGTAGACTACAACGCTGAAAAAAATAATACAGCCAAGATATGAACAGTAACCCTGCAATATATATTGTAAAAGCATATTTTCCGGAGACTTTATCTTACGAGGTTGATTCTTGTATAAGATATAAAGTAGGGGAATGGATCGAGTGACTTTGGAGTCTGGTTCCATTAAAGTTTTGTTTATTATAAGCAAATTATATATATTGTAAATGCAAGATGTTTTTTACATGTTAAAGTTTTAATTAAGTGCGTACGTATAGCTTTTCTGAACTGGTTAGAACATTCGTACTACTTTGTTTTATTAATAAAACTATTACTGGCTTAATATGGTCTTTGATGAGACTTTCTTGTTTGAAATTATAAATGTGTTCATTATTTTTAAATTACATTAAGAAATAAATTCTAGCTTAAGCAAAATATTTTAAAAATGTGTATATTTAGTAGAAATAAAAATTAAGTTTTACATTGAATATTTATTTCAATATCACAGCCAAATTTTGTTTTGTCATTTAGTTTTAAAAATGGATGAGTTTTGTTTAGGCTACGACGTCATACGCTACAGTCGTCAGTTCGAATTCACCCTCTATCGTTTAATCTTTCCGTCAGTTATACCAGTTCTCCCACGAACTTAAAGTTCGTCTTTACATTAAAATATTTAACTGTAAATTGAATGCAAAATTTGCACGTAATTTTCCAGTTGACAACATAGAAGCAATATAATCCCAACAACAACATTATTGCAGTTTCCGGAATAGACAAACACAAATTTCACTAAATTGAATACCAATAGCATTACATAATAGAAAGATAAGTTTAAAACAAACAAAAACAGTACATAGGCCTATATGACAACCAATCAGAGAATGAGGATAACATATATAGACGTTTTTAGTTAGCTCTATACAATAATAACAACTACCGTTATTAAAAAACAGAACAGCTAAGAGATGACCTAGAATTTCCACATACTTGTAAATACAATTGCTAGCTGTACCCGAGGCTCCACCCCTATAGATTAAACCTATTTCCATGATTTATTATCATTATGTAAACTCCCGGAATGGAATCTAATAACAAAACTTAATAACTAATATCCACGGCTACAGTGATTTCAATACTAACATGAGAATCCATCCAACATTTATGTAAAAAATACGTTATATGGAGGGGTTTGCTATCTACAGGGCCTACAAGATCAACAAACAATATCTCCACTATATTCCACTATCTCCCGCACAGCAGTTTAAAGATAACAGTAATTCAGTAGCTAGTTAACCCTCGCCCGGGCAACATGCACGTGGTTGACGTTATCATCTGTGTTTCATGTACTGTGTTTATGTGTATAACTTATTGTGTTTCTGACGACCTCACTAGTGAGAAAAATGACTTTTAAGTGTATATTTTTGTGTGTGATGTGTGACCAGAAGATGGGATAACCCCGAAACTGCAGTTGTCACGAATATTTAAAAAGGATTGGACAGACAGTATACAGGTAATTCATACCTATTAATATTTGTATTTAAACAATATCTATTGAATGACAACTTGTAGTTCAAGTCCAATATTGTGTTCGATACCTAAATTGACATCGACAATATAAAAGCGCATTCCGTTCTCCAACCGGCACTCTCTCGTCACCAATTCCTGCAAGAGGCCAAACTTAACATTAGTCGTTACCCTCGCCCGGGTAACGTGTGTTTATACGATAACGTTTTTATTTTGTGTTTTGTACGTTATGTTATTGTTGCCTTTTTATGTGACCGGATGATGGGGTAACCCGAAACTGCTGTCGTTACAAAGAACGAACAAGGTTTAGATGACAGGTCATACACTGACCTTAAATATACGTATTTAATATTTGCTATATATGATTTATTACTTGGTACATCATTAAATTCAAATTAAATTATTTTTATTCTCAGTTATTAAATTTTACTATGACCTGTACTAAATAATTTTAAATGCAAACAATACAATAAGCATGCTTCAAACAAACCTAACCTAATAAAACTACACAGTTTTAAAAACAAATAATCAAAGTAAAACATTAACTTTGATATAATGTACTTCTTCGAATGCATCATTTTATTTTATTTCTGCTTCTTTTCACTCATAGATTAACCTGAACTCAAATTGACTTCCAACATAATTATTTTTACACTTTCCTTTTTGGGGTTATTTTTTTTACTTAATTATTTTACAACCTAAAAGATGTTTAAAAGATTTTATCGAAGAAATTCTTTTGAAACGTTTCTCCTTTTCTTCTATACAGTTAAAGTTATTGGTTTTTTCCTAGTTTTATTCCAAAATTTGAGAATTAAAGGTTGTAGCTTCCCTTCGACAGCAACAATACCAAGTTTGCCTATTTATCTTTTCTACCATTTCCTAAATGTTCTACTAATAACTAACTCTAAATAAACCTTCTTTTTATGGGATTTAAAAATCTTGTTTGAAACTTTAAAAATGATCGCCAACTTTTGATAAATAAAGTTAAATATTCAATTAAACACTGTCTTCTGAACACCCTTATAGGTTTCACTCCGATTATTTCACTTCCTTAATATTACCAATAGTACAGAACTGATGATATTAAAGCCACTACTAAGAACACACTAATGCACTTTAGTACTACAAAGGGGACTAATCTAGATATAATCCAATTAACCCTTCCTTAGATCTATGTAATTACCCTAGAGGTTTGCCCTGCGTACCGTCTAAACACTGAGGATATAATAATGATCTAAGCTGACGTCTGTGCCTATTCCCGGGTTCACTATATGTTTCACAATAAATATAACTATACACATATACACATAAGCTTCTGTATACTATTTGGACTGACAGACGTGGTGATACACTTCCTTCTAAAATACATGTTTAGTATGTTCTACCGTTATTTATTTATATTCATTGTTGATAGCCTTAGAACTACATATATTATATATATATTATTTAATTTCTGTCAAATGTAGTCTGTATTTGTACTTTACCTTTTATTTGGCTACATGTTTCACTGCCACAGGCAGCATCATCAGGCCAGCTATCTATGCCCACTCAGTCACTTATATATATACAACACATACGGTAACATTTTTATATTTTCGTACATTTTTCGTACACGTCCCATAAACAAATAAATTTGTTCATCTTTGCTACACTTGAGAGGTACCTCATTCTGGTGTACTTCCTCCAAGAATGATTTGGAAAGATAAAGGTGCAGCTCTGTTCAATTCTTATCAGATTGTACCTTGTGCCCTACTAGATTTTCTTATGTCTCTTTGATTTTATGTTGTTGGCAAAATATTAGATCATAAAGGCAATTGGAAGAAAAATGCTATTTTTCATTTAAGATTTTTTCTGGATTGCTTTTGTGGTGTTTATAAATCTCATATTCTTCAATGACGTTCATGGTGTGACCTTTATTTATTTTATATATCACTGACATATTATCCTGTATGCTGGTGTAAGAATGTATGTTATCAATTAAATAGTCTGTGAATGATTAATTAAGTCACTGCAATTTAGTTTGTATATGCCACTATTGTTGTATAGGTCTTGGTTATTTTTTGTGTGGTTGAAATATTGTGATAAACTGTTTCTTGTTCTGTAGGCTATGTTGTTATTTATTAATTTTACATGTAAAACTTCTATATTTGTGTAGTTAATATATATGTAGAAGAGGCTTTCTGTCTGACTGTCTGACTGACCGACGTAGAATCAACTTAGATTAAAAACTACTTAAGATTAAATGAAAGTCAAGAAAGGAGTTTGCAAAATTTGTATTTCAAAGCGAAAAAAAAATTTTAATTATGGGAGTTTACTCCTAACCCTATAATAGATAAAACCGTTTATTTGGATCAAAAACTAAGCAACACATATTTGCTCATGCATTTACATTAATTATTATAGCAACCAACTTAGTAAATTCAGAATCAGTTTGTTATTAAAAAAAATTAAACTTTTTTTTAAATTCTTACGGTGTTAATATAGTTCAAACCTCTGTTGTTACGTATTGTCTGTATATATAAAAGAAGAAGTTCTGACCGATTGATTCATAATGAACGTTCAGTAAAAACTGTGAGAGCGAGAAAATATAATTTTCAGAGTGGCCTCATACCACTATTAGCTGCAAATAATCAAAATACTTGAGTTTACCCACAGATAAAACAGCTGATTCCAATCAAAGGCTTTGCAATACAATTCTAGGTGTGGCTTTTACTCAACCAATACACGTTTGTTGAATTTACATAAAATTATAAATTATAAAATTATTTCAATAGCAACCAAATTATAAAATTAAGGCTTTTCACTCAGGGGACAAGTTAAACTCAAACTCAAAGCGATATGAGCCTTATGCGTCCTAAGCGTTATGTCCTCCGCTCACGGGACGATTTTTCCCGCAGTCAGCTAGCAGTCTTTATCCAAGTATGTACAAAACTTTCTTCTTCAAAGGTTTTTAAAATGAGCAGTTTATGATGAGGAAGATATTATGTTTTATTGGTACTCGCTGACGGATGAAAGGAGAATACGGTTACACCCGTACTTAGAACGGTGCTATCATTGTCGGCTGTTTGTTGCGGCAAAAGAATTGCAAGAGATCGATTCAAATTGTTTTTCATGGGCTAGATGAATAACTTTCTAATGTTGTAAATTTTATTTTAATATCTAATTGGCATTAAGGAAATAAGACACCAGGTAACCCCCAAAGTAGATAACCAATTTTTTTACTAATATCTGATAATATATAATATAATCAATGACTTCAATAATTTAAATTTGATAGGAGTTTTTTTTATGATTATGTATAACAAAACTATGTAACTATATATTAATGAAAAAGTGTTATGAAATGAGATTCTTATGTGACAAATTTACTTCCTTGGCAATTTCATTCCATGCTTTCTCTGTATAGTAAAACTCTAGAATATTACTGGAATGTGTGATTTTAAAGCACATTGTGTTTTCCAACTTCTCCCATACATTTCACATTAAACTCCTCCATGGTCAGTAAGATACATCACAACTCATTGTCTTATGCGTCATGGTCGATTTGTCTCGGCTCTATACAGTTTGCACAGTTCGAATCTCTATTGTTTCGAGGTCAAGTCTCTCTCACTTCGACAGCAAACGCCTCGTTGTGGGATCCCCCTTAACTTACATAGGTAACATGTATAAATCTGTCTGATTTTGTCAATTTGTCCAAATTTGGTACACACGTAGGTTGTATATAAATCGCTCAAATGATTTCGTTAGCCGAAAAAATACAAAAACTGGACCTATCTTTTTTATATAAATCTATTATATCTATTATATTTAAAATATAATAAGTACGTTACCTATATTTTTAGACTTTCGTACTAGAATGAAACCTTTTTATGGTTTTATCTAACAAAATAAATTTATGATATTACTCTGCACAATTTGTTTTTTTTACACGACCTTATAGCTCGCTTCATACCGTTAAAATCGATCAAAACGTAAAATACCATAAAAGTACCCGGTTCAAACCTAAATGCCGATGGCCGAGTTTGTACGCTACGATTGAACTGAAGCGACTGCCGCCCAAACCGAGGCCGTAACGTCGAGGGGCAAACTTACAAAGCGAAATTTTCCTCTGCAAGTCGAACGAAGGAGCGCATGAGTCGAAGCTGGAGGCTTAGGTGCAAACAAATTCTACTAATATATTTCGTACACATAGGCAACTATTTAGCGCCTTCGTGAGTAGATAAATTTCCCAAATAGTTGGTTGAAACCCAAAAACATACGAACTTAATTTTGGAAATTCAATCAAATCATGTTAGTGGTTCAGCTGGGTGGTCGAATTATATACACAAATGGTAGCAAATGTCCGAACAAATAATTGTACAAATGTGGATAATCTCTCATTATAAACCAACTTTAAACCCAGAATTTATAATAAACTGTTTTATTTTCAATACTTGCTTGAATCTTTGTTAAGCTGCAATTCATACATCTTAATACAAGGCTTAAAATACTGTACATGTATAGAATTTAACTAAATATTTGTTTTTTTCTTTAAATTGAAGTTATACCAAGTACCTTATGTCAACAGTATAAATATTTAAATTTTTACCTAAATATGTTGACTATGGTATTTTCCCTAATATGTGTTATATTTATTCCAATAATTTTCGTATAATATATATCATTACTGTAGATCATAAATTCTCACTTCTGTTTATGTCATTAAAACGAACATCAAGGCAGGAAAATAATATCTGGAAAGTACGACAATACGTAATCATTCGAGCTGGTCTTGTTCCTTGAACGCCATGTATATAAAAAAGACTAACTAAAGGAGTTAATTATACGGCACTCGTTCTTTTCTTAAAGAAATAATGAAAACTCTTTCAAAGATTCTAAAGGAAAGTTAATTACACAGGTTATTGCAAGGAGTGAGAGAGATGAAAAACGTTTATCGTGTGTCTTTGTCTATCAGCTGAGAAATTACAATATCAAAGTGCATTTTTAATCTGCCAAGCAGAATTTAAAAATGCAACTGGATATTTACACAATATTTTTCAGACTAGAAAAGTCACAAAACTATACAGTAAATAAACTTACACTTTTTTCCAAAAATATGATTTTTAGTTTAAAACGTACCTACTAAAAATTTTCTGAATCTTTTTTTCCCCTCGTTCATTACTAAACAGTAAGTTTTTATTAAATATTTACAACTTTATTTTAAAATTTGTTAGGCCTTGATTGAATATTCAGCCTTAATTATTAAAGGCTCTTTAGTTGGATTAAAAGCAAATCAATGACATCCCTACAAACTGTGTACCTACATTTAGATAATTAGTTTTCAATAAATTCATTATCTGCTTTAAGTTCATCGTAGGTTAATAACATTTAGCATCTTAAACTCACTCAATCTCCGACGCATTCACCTCTTAAAACACAGCGAAGGAAATAAATAGAGTAAACCTGAATTACACAAACTTGATTCGGAATAAGCCGAACAAGCGTTACATGAGAGACGTTCCATACGTCATCAAGCTGTACATAGCGAGACGTTTCAAGCGTCATCCAGCGTTACACGTCGAGGATCACCTAATTTAATCCTCAAATATCTCATTCTTACTCTGCATTTGCAAGGCGTATTTATTACACTTTTAAAATATCAAAGAGGTAAACTATGCAGCTTAAAACGTAACTAATAAGAACTAATAATAATTTATGAAATACTTTTTAATAAATAAAGTAATAAAAAGCTTACTCTTAAAACTAAAGTTGGTTATCACAAAGTAGTCCGTGGCCACAAACTTATGTATAAAATATAAATCGTTTCTGATATTAATACTAAACCCATTATAAAATTACAACAGTTTAAAAACTAATTACACCTTGGCAAACATAGCTGAGCTTGTTTATTTTTAATCTCCTTTATTATCTTCAGTTGTAATATCGTAAACTTTTAATTCATCGATTGAGAAATTTAATATTATTTACCAACCATCTTAGTTTTGAGTTTATAAATTCTATAAAAATACATTTTATAAAAAAATTGGTGTAATCATTACAAACTGAGAAATTCTAAATAAATCAGCTTTTGGTTAGTTATTAGATCCAAACAAATATAAGTGCAAAATATTTGTTTATTGATAATATGAAATGTGTTATAAACGTTGTTCCAGAACCGTTTTCTATGTTGACAAATAAACAAAAATCTGACAACGTTGGGTTCTCTATTCATCTGCAATTTTGTAATTTAATAAACAAAAATATATAATATCATTGGAAATAGATGATTCCCCTTCCAATTTTGGTATGTACATATTTGTTATGTAACCTTTTACCGGATTACAAAACACCATTACGTTCTCTCATATATATTTATAATAACTTTGGAAAAATAAAAAATGTAATTTGTTAGTATTTCTCATTTGGAGGAAAAACTTTATTATTTCTTGTTAGTTGTCTACAACGTCCACAAATTGGAATATAATGTTTTAAGTTGGTACTGCGTTAATCCTTTCCTTACCTACATTGTCAGATTATATACAGGCTGTTTCTTAAATAGGACGCCAAACTTCTGGAGTGGGTTCCTTACATAAAAATAAATAAAAAAGTTCCTTTAAACATGTGCTCTAAGACGCTTAGTTTGCCCCCCCCCCCCCATAATTCGTTTATTTCTTGACTAACAGAAAAACAATTTATTTCGTCTTAAATAGTTAACTTTTCTGGAAAATCTGTATAGCGTTACCATTATATTTGTATTATTAACTTCTATAGTGACCCACCTAAGAGTAAAATGACAGCTCCATGTAGCAGAGCCTAAACTCCCCTCACCCACTCACCCACCCAACCCTTTTGAAGGGTCGTTCTACTTGGGCGTTTTCTTGTCAAGGGCTCTTGACTTCACGTGGACAGTAGGACGGTTATGAAAGCATCTATCTGTTATATTCTTGAAGGAGAGAAGCAAAGGAAAGTGCTTTTATAAAAATGTTTCCTTTTAGAATATAAATATAAATAGTGAAATAAAATACATATGAAATATTTGATAATTCTATAAAAAAAAAACCCCTACCAACTTAAACTTAAACTACCCTTAAACTTTTTAAACTTTATTTTACATTGTCATATTAATTATAATAATAATAATAATAATAATAATGGTCTTTATTTAGTGAGGCGAAGTTAGGACTATTGGGCCTTCTCTTCCACTTAACCTCGCATTAACCAAACTTAATTATGTTTATGATTATAAAATGTTATTATTCATTACTGTTACCTAAACATGATTTCGTTTCTATAAATGATTTAAACTCGAGATCTGGCTTTAACATGAATACAGTAGACATTTATAATAATTATAATTACATGTTTTTTAGATTTTCCTTTTCACTAACTTTTAAATTTATTTCATAATTCACTGTATTATTTTATTTACCACTGATTTACTTGGTTTTATTATATTTTCACTTTCACTAGGCCCTACTAATCCATTGGTCCCGGAAGCTCTCTGAATTGCATATTTGATTATTGATGACCGGTTGTAGTTTATTAAAGATTTTAAAGTTTGTGATTTAAAGGTGAAAAACGAACTCATTTAAGTTGAAGAGGTTTTTAAAATGTTTTTGGTGGTCCACGGACCTTCCGCAGAAGACCTCTTTTTTGTTAACTTCTAGACTTCATTTAGTCTCTCCTTCTGTTAACGTCCTTTTCAAAATTCTGTTCTCATTAGCTAAACGTTTGTGCGAGATTACTGATTTATTTTGATCTGTACAGTATATTTATAAAATTCATGCTACTGTAACTGTTTAGTGATTTTCCTTTCCCATGCAATTATGCTTACTGTGCCATTTCTTTGTGATAAGTAACTTAAAACAATCCACGTGTATTATTTTACATCTGTTTTGTCACTAGATCAACTGTACTCATACAATATATGATCTGGGAATGGGGTAACATATTATACAACATGTGTTTTTAGCATCCTTTGTAATATGATTAAACAATAGATGTTTACAGAGCAAAGATTTTCTATACAAATGACTGGCTTTAATTAATTTGTTTATTCTTATTATAAGTCTTTGGGATATTTGTGTTATAGACAATAATATATATAACTTAATAATTTCAAGAAATATCTTTAAAATGATTTAGTCATAACAATGACTGATATTACAACGACTGCTAGTACAGTCACATTATCCAAGAACTACACAGTTTATCCTTGAAACTATTTTTCCGGTTGTCTTCTATAATTTAAGGAGCTCGAGGAATTAAATGCATAATAAATTAAACTAAATTTACTCTTGAAGTGATAATCTCTGTTAAGGGTTTATTTACAATCCTCTTAACAAAGATTAAAGTCGTTCCTCTTGAGTTTAAGCTTTTCATGGAATTAATTCCGTCCCTATCGTGATTATAAGAGAGGGGGTGATGGTGGATTTAAGGGTGGTATCGCTACACCCATACCGAGCTTAAACATGCTTACTTCCGTGTCTTAACTCAGTTATCATTTCAATATGAGTTATTATCTCGCGAATTATTATGATTATTTTAAAATCGTACTAGTTCTTGGAAAACCATTTCGTCCTCATTCCGCTCGCTCAATTATGAGCGTTCTAACTTAACGTAGTTTATATTTTAGAAAGTTAGCTCATATTATACAGGGTGCCAATTAAGTCTAGAACCTTATTAATAACATTTAAACAAATACCTTAGATACAAACACCAGTATTAAGTGTAATCATTATTACTGGTGTTAGTAAGCTACTTTAACTAGAAGTTATTGAGCAAAAAACACCTTGACGAGTTGACCCAAGAGTAGCTACAATATTTTTTAGGGCAGACTATGTTTGAACAAATTAAGTGTTGAAAATGTTAACTTTCAGTTTTCTAAGAATGTGTCAATCAGTTTTAAATCAGAACAATACAGTTTGTATATACAACCAAAGTATAACTTCAGCTTCTTGTTCTAAACCATGTCTCAGTTTGATATACTTTATGTTTTAGGTATCCCCAAAGAAAATAATGTAGGTGGAAGTATAAGGAGACTGGAGGAGAATGGAGGAGACAAAAGGAGGCGGGAGGAGTCAGGAGACGGTAGGAAGTGTGTGTAGACGGTAAAAGACAGGATGAGACGGGAGGGAACACAAGAAGATGTGATTGGACTGGAGGAACGGGAGGAGGATGAAGATGTAGAAGGAGATGAGGGAATACTGAAGGAGCGAGTCTAAAATAAGTTAACGAACATTTCAAACATTTTATTTGTACACAGTTCACTCAGGAAGTATGTTTTTATACTTTCAAACTTTCGAACCTAATTTCCAAAATTGTTATTTTTTAGGGGTTTGATGAGTTTTTCAAATTTTTTTAAATTATACAACCCCTCAACATAGGCTTAAAAGAATTTCTTCTGAGCTCTGGTGGTAGCCGACCACTTACTGCATGATAAAGTAGTTTACTGTCAGCGGTAATGAGATGTGTAACATGTATTATTTATATTAGTCATTGACAAGCAATTCGTAATCCGGGTTCAGACTTAATCGACAACCTGTTTATAAAAAAGATAAGGCATTTTGGCTGAAACAACAGTTTCTAGACCTTTAATAGGGCGGTTTTATAGTTTTTCGTGTCGTTGAGAGCAATTCTTGAGTATATGCCTACTTTTTCCGTAGATGCATTTTCGCATTTTATCACGCAAGACACAAAAAGCCTTCGATGTTCCCTAAACTTTTGTGCAAGTTAGTAACTTTTCTACCATGATTCGATTGTTTGTTTGTTCATGTACTTAAGAACAAACCCGACCAGTCAGTAATAGCCAAACATTGCTTACAAGAAAATAATTATTTTAAGAAGAACACCATTCTTTTTAAAAACATAACAAACAAAACTCACCAAACGCAAGGTAAAACTGAAAACAAAACCAAACAATAACGAATTAGATCCCATTTAAAATTATATCCTTAGATAAAGTGTTTGTATTTCCATCACCTTTATAAACTTTCTGTTGTTTATTGTATATTTTTAAATATTTTTTCAAAACAACTTAAACTTTCATTTATTACTGGTTCAATTATACAAATTTAATCACATTAAATAATATTGTGTGTTAATAATATTTTATATGAACAATTTGTTTGTATTTTTATCATAAATTTACATTTTGTTATAAATACAAGATAACAAATATTTTTTTATAAATATATTATATTTATTAGGCCTATATTTATTAATAAATCTTAATGTTGGATAATCTTCATACATTGATAGATTGTGTATCAAATTTCTAGGATAATTTTTTATTACGTAAGTTGATACCACTTAAATCATAAGTATGTAACATATAATTAATGTTTGTCTTTTTATGAACACAACCACCAGTATTGTATACCCTGATATGTCCAAGTATAGGCCTATGTTGATTGATTAAGACAGAGGCACTTGGAACAGCTGTAATCTAGATCCTGACGAATGCGAAGAAGGACCCTAATTTTTGCTTGAATGGCAGAAATTGTTTTTTTATATAATAGAGAGAATAGCCTGTTGTAATTAATATAATGTTTATCAAAATACAAAAACAATTTAAAGTTGTAGTAGTGACTAAAAAGTTCACTTTTATTTCCTAGAAAGGTGTCCTAAATTTCCTTTTTCTACCTTTATCCATTTAAAATTTAACAGGGAGTATCCATACTTTTGACTCGCACTGTAGACAGGGAGTCTTGCAACCATATGAACAAACTTTATCACGTTATTCAGCATGTCAAAAAAAAACAAAAAATGTAATGTAACATGTGTCCTATCTCATTCCGTTTTCGGTTTGTCTTGTTTGTAAAGTTAGCGGGTTTTGAGATATTTGACATTAAAAATTATAAACGGCCGCCATTTTGAAAATATTTAAAATATTATTCTAATTTTTCGTACAGTGATAGAAGGTTACGCAACAAATAGGTGTACAAAGTTTGAGCTCAATATCTTTTCTACTTCTAAAAATATTAAGTATTTTGTAAAAAAAACACATACAGACAGACAGACCGAAAACGGAATGAGATAGGACACATGTTATATTACATTTTTTGTTTCTTTTGACATGCTGAATAACGTGATAAAGTTTGTTCATATGGTTGCAAGACACCCTGTATAGTACGAAAACAAACTATTGAGTTTGTTATAAGTGTGTAACAACTGTAACAGTCACTGATGATGATGGATTGATCATCGAAACTACTAAACATTTTTTGTGAGAAAATGTGTTTATTTCATTATTGAGTTACAAAAATTTATGTACAACAAGTTGTACTTTGTAAAACACTGTTGTTAATTGTAGCCTAAAATAATAATTATTTGTGATTTATAAGTCAAGGGGGGATCAAATATTGAATCAACAACGTAGTAATAAAATAATATAGAAGAACACTCTTGTAACTTAATGTTCCGTATGTTCGGTATTCTAATTCAAAAATGCTCCTATTTTAAGTTTCAAGTGCTGCGTAGTTTCCAAAATAGATAGTTTGTTAGTTTTTACTATCTTAACATTTATTGAACTGTAAATAAAATTCGTTTTTGTAAAAATAAAGGTGTAACACTTACAGGTTTGTCAATTTGAAATGCAAAAGAAAGTCTTTAATATAGACTTACAAGTGTACAACATTGAAATTATCAAAGTAAAATGTGTACTTGCACATTCCACTTACGCAGACATTCATTAATATAATTTGTTCGCCAATAGGCCTAGTATAATAAATATATCTTGTATTACACCTTTAAAATATATTTTTTTGCCAAACGAATTATTTGGCGTAACAAGATATTTAGCGTAACTGTAAAGTGAATAGAGTATTAACTCTTGAAATGTTTGAAATATAATTTCTATAAAATATTATGTCCTATAAAAACTGTCCATGTCAATTTAGTAATTCAACCGCCTACGAGGTACTAGATGACACTATTAAAATGGCTGAGTGTATGTACAAAATCTTTTGTGGTTTCATCTAAGGTCGTTACAAACTAATAACATTTCTTAAAAATCATATTTATTTTGTGTTTCACTACTTTTCTAATGTAACTTTAAATCGAGTAGTTGATAAACGTCGAGTAACCTATAACTGGCGCATGAACTTACTATAGTGAAAAATACACTAGGCCTATGCTAAACCTGCATTTGACTTAACAACCCTACCTCAAAAACTAATTTTCCATGGTTCATCATTGTCATAGACACCCAACAAAGACGTTACTAACTATCTTTTGTCACTATACAAATTGTTGGTGTTTTGATACATTACTATAATTAAGTATAAAAAACACGCTTTTTTATTTAATAAGCGAATTGATTGTTCCTTTTAGTGAATGTTTCTGTAATTCAACTTCGCTGGTAAAACGTGAAATCCGACTAAAGAAACTTAATCTCTTGTTTTGTTATCAAGATGCTGTTAAAACTCTTAACGCTCACTCAACTGGATTATCTGGAAGTTCACTAAATCTGTCTCCCTCTCTCTCTCTTTGTTTGTCCTTCTATAAGTTTATATCTGAGGAGAAAATGTTAACGTCTGATGATAACTAAGGCACATTATGTGAAGAGTATTTATGTTTTCTCAAAATCTATTTTATACTTTCCATGTTTTAGAAACAAACTTTTCATACACAATCTTAAACTTCTGCAAGAAAAAGACTAACCTCTGCCTTTCTCTCTGTCTCATTCCCTGGCACCGTAATATTTTACATTGTCCGCTTACTAGTTACATTTACCCTCGGTTGAAATAAAGTCTGATTACTGAATACTACAACATTTGAAAATTGTTAAAGATTTGCATAGGAAGGTAAAGCATTAAACTTGTGTTGTTACTTCAGAAATATGTAAATTGTTTTATATTATTTTGTTAATGTATAAATATGCATGTTTTCAAATACAATAATTATTGTATTATTGGCATTTTTTATTTATTCCATAATATAAATATATTTTGTATTATTATATAAATGTTGTTGTTGTGTATCGCTTCTACTTTTATATATTATATCTTTACTTAGAAAATTAAAACATCAGTTGAAAGAAGACTTTTGTAACTAACCCTTTTAAACTAGATAGAAAGATCAAAGTGTATGATATAATGGTGTCAATGACCCAATCTGTTTTTAGAGCAAACGATGATGAAAATAACAGTTTATTCATTTTTATGTCTGAAAACTATTGTATAAAAATAATGTCACATTGATTTAAGTTGGCTTTGCATAATAAAACTCGAACTTTGATATTGTAATTTGTCTGCTGCAAGGTAGGGGCAGAGTATAAGAATTCTCTCCCCCCCCCCCCGCTCTCTCTGCTTCAAAGCAATAAACTGTGTAATTACCTTCCATTTTAAATCTTTTACATAGCTTTCATTATTTCATGAAGGCAAGAGCGAGTCTTGTATAATTAGCTCTAAGTAGATGTGCATTATATTGAATATATTACATTCTTAACTTCTTTAAACTGCCAAAACTGCTATTATTTGGAATAATCTACATAGACAGCGACCATTTTAGGTAGGGTAGGTATTCCAGGCTCGTTGAAAATGTGTATAAGACGCCTTTTTCAACGTCTGAATAAAGAATGGTTGAAGACTATGCGAGGAGGTTGTAGTGGTCTCTAACTCTCTAAAATTTTGAAAAAAAATTATCGAAAATTGTATTGAATCATTTTTAAGTTTACATAATATCTTAACAATCTTAATATTAAAAAAGAGATAAAAGTTCGTTTGATTTGTAATACAGTAATCCTAAGCTGATTCAAATTTATATTTTGAAAATAAACAACAAACATTTATTATTTGAGAGTACTCTGAAATTTAAACAGAATAAATAGGGAAAAGATATTCTGACCATTTTTGTAAGTATCAGGTTTAAAATGTACTCATAGAAGCCTTTATTTTATGTTTTTTTTAAACTGTTAAAACTAAAGATATAGGCCTACACATTTCAAAATGACTTATTGAGAAAAATTTTAGTAATTATTTTGTTGGAAACAATTTAAGGTTTGGTTAGAGAAACCCTCTCTTGAATTCTGATTCCATTTTGTTTTAATAGATCAGTTGTATTACATGGATTTTAATTTTTCATCAAGTACTTACCCTAAATTGACGGTAACTACTATTCTTATAGTTTTGCGGAGCACAAGGTACAAATGTGCGTCTTGAGACCGATTTAATTCGCATGCATATTCTTTTGTCTCCACACACGTTTCCACCCAATCACCCCTCAACCTTGCACCTCCCTACCAAGCTGTTCACAC
>JAGFPH010000066.1:106902-144981 GCA_018207615.1 Philaenus spumarius
ACCCAATCACCCCTCAACCTTGCACCTCCCTACCAAGCTGTTCACACTTCTTATCTCCCCGCAGTACACATTGCTTACTATTTTGACTCCACTATCGTAATAAGAATAAAGTTTATAATAATATTTCAGATGTCATTCTTAGGTTAGGTTTGATAGACCTAATATTATAATTAGTGTCTTGTGTTAGGTTTTGGTAAATATATTTTATTTCACACAATAATAGGTAATTTAGGTTAAAGGGTTTTCAAGATTATTTTGGGATTGTACTAGAATTCAAAATAGTTGTTAATGTAGTTGGCTTAAAGCCAGGTATGCTTTGTATTATTCCATTCCGCTACCTAAACAACACGGTATAATTTATAAACAAGACTAACTAGATGTAAATATTACGTGTTGTAAAACTTTAACAAATAATTGTTAAAATTCCCCAAAAACGTTGGAAAAGTAAAAAACCCTAAAGAGATTCCATCTTTTATCATTTGAGGGTTGATACACCTTAAAATTCTTTGAAGATCATTGTACGAGTCCAAAATATTGTAAGGGATTGTTAAACATTGAACTTTTCCAAAATGTTTTCCAAAAAGGTGGTGGCATTTGATCACTGATTAACCAAGACGTGCTAACTTACTTTTACCAGCGTCTAATAGCAAGTGCCGAGAATTACCAAAATTAATTGATAAAATTCGGATTATCTTTTTTACTTCAATTTTTTTTAATTTTTACCAAGACTCCGTTACAATCCTAAGACTTATCTGTAAATCTGCAATCGAAAGTACATTTCGGACTAATACAAAAGCCACTGAATAACTTAAAATATAGTGGTCAAATTCAGGATTTACCTCACGACAGACTTTTATGGTGACAAATAAGTTGACCAGACTTCCAGGTTTGAAAGGTTCAACCTATGGAATGAATCCTCTCGGGACCCCGTTCTGGTCAAATTTTACTAACATCGACTTTAACTTCAAAACTATTTTTTTAATTTAAGTGTAACATTATTATCATTAAATTTAATGTAAGAAAAACATATTCAATAAAATTCTCTCGTTTGGAAAAACAGGCCTAACTAAAGGAAAACTGTGTTTTACTAATTTCACGTATCACGTAGCCAACTACTATTATTTTGTCTTTTGTTGAGGATTTTTTCAAAGTTAATTTTCATTTTCAGAATGAATGGGTACAAACTTTTAAATTTTGGGGGAAAATGTCTTATGTTAAATACACGTTATTTGAAATTTAAAGTATAACTTAAGTAGGTTGATTTTAGTAAAATTCGGAATAAATTTTACACTTATGTATAGACCTACACGACGACAATTTTACATATACCCAATAGATGCTTTACAATTTGTTCTGTTGTTCATAGATATGAGGGCCGTATAAAAGTCAGGCATGTGTAACGGTACGCAAAGAAACTGGTGGCTCTAAAATAGCACAAATAAAAGACGTTAAATATGGAAAAATCTAATTGTAGATTATAATTTGTAAAAAAAGGATTTTAAACCAGAAATAGTGTCTGCTGATCAGCAATTCTTAGTCATACTGTAAATTGAACGTGTGTAAGAACGTGTATTGAAACTGTAAGCCTACATAACCTCAAAATTTAAATCTCACCATAAAAAACTTGATAAAAACTGATAACCGAAACTGTCCTGGTGGCGATGAGAAACACTAATTACTTACTGTATTACGACGACAAGCACTGTTAATGTATAGAGCCTTTTTATTTAATTTTAAATGTACAATTTGCATTAGCTTTATTCTTTTGCAGACAACTCTCTTTTCACACACTAATTAAAGCAATTAGACTAATGGAACTAAAACTGAAGACAGATCTTACTTAAAAGTACTTAATTAAAAATTAATTACAAGTACTAGTAACAATGGAAAGTACAGTTTAAAAAAAAATAATTCTACTAGTTGCAATAGTATGCAATATATGAACTATAACTTGAACACTGAACTAAAAGGTGTGATTTAAAATGATTTTCAGCTTATTCCTAGAATTCTACCACCATGTTTGTAAGTAAAACTAAAATGTATTTCTCAATTCCTAATAAAAGTTTATAACATATAATGAAATAAAAAAGTAGGTGAATCATTCTTAGACAAATTAAAAAAAAAAGTTTTACAGCAGAAAATAAAGGCAACGCATGGAAATCAATCTACAAACAATCTTTAAAATGTTCTAGAAAAACAACAAGCCACCCCAAGGTTAATTTAATTTATAGGTTATAACATATTATTGAATAATTTGATATTCATATATAACATTTGTTTTGAAAATATTTCGTATTTAAAAAAAATATATAAAAGAAGAGTTACAGTGCCTAAAAAAAAACAACGCAATCACGCTTAGCTGTCGCTGCAGTAGATTTGTTTTAAGTTAAAAAGGCATGACAATCCATTTCACACTGATTACACTGCGTTTACCGGAAAAACTAAGCATTACTTAATTAAATTGTTAATTTGTCACAAAAACAAACTTAATGAATTCTATCGGAATACATGTAACAAATCATCAATAAGTGAATTTTCACTCTTCGGTAGTCTCTAAACGACAAATAAAAATACCATTGAAAAATTATTATTTTAGTTTCAAGACAAAATAGCATTCCAACTTACGCGCTAAAAGTTATGCGATTTTATTACTTAGCATGACATGCAGCTTGTTTCTAATTTTCGTAAAGCTATACAAATATAGCTTTTATAATAAATATATACTAAATATTTGTAAAACAATAATAATAACACCAACTAAAACATAAAATTTGTGTATTTGGAATTAAAAAACTACTAAAACATATAAATAAAATAACAAAGCATAAACTTTCCTAATTTGAATTCACACTTCAACATTAGGTTACAATATCCTTAGGTTGGCAGCACTACTTTCTTTCCAATAAAAAGTTGTCGCCTGCAAAGATAGCATTCGAAATAGGAGTTATAAACTTATTAACGATACTTTTCTAAATATTTACAAACATATACAAATACTTTGAAAAGCATTGGATTTTAGAAATACTTATATATTTTAGAGATAGACTTTAGCAGATCCAAAGTTTTGTGAAATATTTATGCAAAATATGTTTTCCATTCGTGCGGTGTTGGTATAGCCTACATTATGATAGAAGTCGTCACTTATTTCAATAGTCCTATACCCTCAAGAATGTAATATTTCTTTCCCCTCTATAGTTATTCTTATTGGTTAGAAGTATTCAAGTCTTGATTTTATTAATATAATATTGTTAAAATGGCTGATGGTAAGGAAACCCAGTTGAGTGTCTCAAACTCACACCAATCTTTTACTCACGGAAATACTTTAATGTGTATGCATACATTGAGTTATTTCGATTCTCTGTAACAGTTTACATAATTTGCTAAAAATAATTGCCTCAAAATCGACAAATTAAAATATAAATTAAAATCTATCTGATAGCCTGTAAACTTGTCGATTATTTTAGTGAAGATTCAATTAAATTGTTTTTAACTCAGTTTTTTTAAAGCTGTTTTATTTCTGTAGAAAACACCTGTAACTTGTAAACATTGATCAGGATTTGCAAGTTAGCAAATTGTATTTTCTAAAACAAAATTTCCCTCTACTTGTTAAAAATGTACCTTTAACTTTTACCTTTGTGTAATGTTCGCACAAGCATAACACACTTTAAGTGTTTCCTTTTAACAGTTGCGATCGGAAAAACTTATTATTTGTTGCTTATTTTCGACTAAATAATAAGAATAGTTTTTCTTTTTACATAAACTCGCCACTGTACACAAATGCGCTATACAATTTCGTAACCTTGGAAACGATCAGATCACCGTTTGTTAGACTTGCAAACTGCTTATACCGTAGGATGAAACCACCACCAGTCTACAAAAGCTGTAAGACAGATAATGCGTACACTTTTATTTAGTTAATACAAATAGGTTAAAGTCCGGAGCCTAGTAATAAATAGGTTTTATTACTTCCATTCATTTCAAGACAAAAGCTTCGGATCCAGATGTAACAAAAGAATTAATCCCTTTGTTCGCGTCCCGGATTACGTTACCATAAATATAAACTGGAAATCCTTTAAAAATGTTTCTCAACTAAAGTGAATTACTGAAACCGGTAAACATTACACACAATATATTTAAAGTGAGCTGTTATAGTAAGCTAATTCAGACAGTTTTAAAGTGAGTTTAAGGTTCTGTGTTCCGTTTTTCATTTCTACTTATTCTATGATTATTATATTTGTTTCATTTTATATTTTAATTTAATATTTTATGATTCGTTTCTAGTTTCATCATGTTATTTTATAACTATGATGTGTGTTTAAATTATAAGTGTTTGGTTGTATTACATGCGTATGTTTTATATTTTGATTTGGGTGTACTTTTTTTGTGATTATATTTACAATGTAGGACTTAGTGTATAAATCTTTGCCAGGAATTTGATATTTTATAATTTTATCTTATATATATGTAAAATATATTTATATTTTATAAAATATCTATAACATATTAATTTAAATTATGTATTTTTTGGAAAAACTCAAATCTGGTATTTTTTCCAAATTTGTATCTTTGTGTATTAAAGTTTATAAGGTTCTGTGTCAGCAGATAGATTTTCTTATATCTTTACTGAGTGTTCAAACGAAGCGAAACAGCCTAGAAATTCTGTTTGGAGCTTGAAGTATCTAGGGATGCCCCAGTAATTATGTAAAACTGGAATGTACCAACTATTTTCTAGATCATCCCAAACCCAACATACAGTGGTAACTAATCTATAGCTGGATACTTGCCAACCACCATGTGCTTTATTTGCTATAGTACATAATTTTTTGTCTTAGATGCAGAAGCCAGAAAGTCGCAACAGTTTAAGAAAGACTTCTCTAAATTCTTACACTTTTATTTAGTTAGCTTCCACACACAAGTCTAGAGTCAGAATTAAACAAGCTATTCTTTGCTCAGTTATATTGCTTTTATTCGTTCCGTTACGGAAACAAGACAAAAGCTACGGATCCAGAAATAACAAAAGAATGTATCCCTTTGTTCATGTCCTGCATTACGTTTCCATAAATATAAACTTAAAGTCTCTTAACAATATTTGACATCCAAGCTGAATTGCTGAGACAGGTAAAATTATAACTCTATTAATAACTTTCTAAAAATACTTTTAGTTACCATTTTTGTGAATAAGACAATGAATTATTTAATCAATAAAAAGTGTCAAAAAAAGTTCGTAGCTTTTTACACCTCTATTATTTTGTTTTTCTTTTATAATTTTCTATCAAACACGGAAGAAAAGTATACTATCATTGTTTATAGCACAAAGACAAACTATTAAATAATCTATATTTTCCAACCACCAAATTCAAAATATCGGATGTTTAAAATTTTTGATGTTTAGTAACTAAAAAATCATAACCTTTACAAAAAAATAAAATCCACAAGATATTATAAATTGTCTTTAATAATTTCAAACAAAATTACTTTTTCAGTTTTTTGAAAGTCAAAGAATAAACAAGTTATATACTGAAATTTTCATTATGCTTTTCTAAAAAATACAAGATTAGCCAATCAAAAAAATGTTTTATCAGTTTTTCGTCCATAATTACATAATTCTTTGACCTACAAAATAATTTCTTTTATTACTGAAAAATGTTTTGTTTTCATATTTTTTAACATGTTTTATAAAGCTATAGCCTACAAAAATTTCATCATGCACTAATACCTTTTAGTTTACGATTCTGAAATCTGAAAACACATTTTTAAAGGAAGCGAGAGATCAGGTAAACCGTTTTCAGTTTAACAAAATTCGAAACTTTGTATCATTATGGTAGTAATAAAATGCGCACACTTCTCTTGAATGGCACCAAACCCTTCATGAACTTTGTGAAGTATGTCACCATAAATTTGTTTTGTAATAGTTTGGAATTTCGCCCCACACACCAACATAGGGTAATTTGTTGGTCTATTCAAAACTTGCAATGCGAACTCACATCTAGTGACATATGATTTTAAGGGGCATAAAAAACATTGATTAAGTCCATTGTACTTACTAAGTTAAAACTGTCAAATATGGTAAAACGCTTGAAATAGTAGCCTATAAATGTACATAACTTCATGCGTAATGAAGCTGTTGTTGATGTGGTTAGTTTGAAAAAGATTCATCAAACTCTACAACAGCTAATGTTTTCAAATCTAGGCGTTGACAGTCTAAACTCTTCGATCAGCGCTTTGCCTTCATTGATTCAGTCTGTCCTCTTTTTCACTTGTCACTCGAAGCTTTAAAGAGAGCTTACATACCATTACATTCTAATATCACTGTATTAATGTAATATTGCATTACTACTAAAAATATTATAATAGGTATTTAAAAACTTAACCTAAATTGGAAATTATTTATACGTTGGTGAGGTAACGACAACCACAAATAAAAGATATTCTACTCAAATGTCTAATAATACTAATACACTTACTTAAATGTAATCACTTTGGATAACTTAACCACAGGAAATGCACACTTCTCGCCCTTACAGTAGATCTGAAAACATAATATCTGAAATACGCCGGACGGAACTGATCATCTCTTAATTTTAATTGATGAACCAAAACACATGTTTCTTGAATGTATTTACATTCATTGCCATAGAAACTCGTATTTTGTATTTGTCATTGCCATAGCAACCAATCGTTACTAATTACATTTTCTACCTGTTAAATCCTATCGCATCCCGCGTTAAGGAACTTGGATCCAAAAAAAACGAGGAAATTGTGTTTCAATACTAATAAGTAAGAACCTTAGAATACGATGTTTGGTTCATGAAATGACGTGAAAACTCAAATAAATAAATAAAATGGCCCAGGTTAATATTTATTCAATATTATTGGACATTGACAACAATGTTATATTATAGGAAAATAGTGAATGAATGGTGTGAAACAAATATGTCGGACAATACCGCAATAAAAAAAATTATTTTTCAGCTTTGTTTTGAAAAGATTGGTTTTCAGCTCACTTAACTTATTACAACGCTTTCGTTCAATGAACATTCTTGTGTCCATTGTGCCCCATGTTCACCATAACAAAGAGAAACTTCATTTATTGTATTTTATACTGTTCGCCCGTGTTAATATATAATTAATTAAATGACAAGGCAAGGCCTTGAGACGAGGCACTATGGGAACACTAAGTAGACTCAGAGATCAATACATCATGACTAAGTGTTTAAATAATATTCATTAAGACTATACAAACAAAATAGACATTGCATAACAACTGCGACGCATATTGTGTTATAGTTCATTGTTACAATGTGGTTTGAATATTTTACAAAATGACAGCGACTACATATTCCTATCCTAACATTTTCTTACGATAACAGTTCTAATCTTACAGTGGGAACAGTAGACAACGAAGTGCTTTCAATTATGAGTAATTTTATGGTCGTATTTAAGTCAGCTAATTATTAGGCAGAAGTTAATTTGGTTTCTGTTTATTCATACTATTTGGAGTTTATTCATACGTGGTTAGGATAAGAAGACTCCACGGGTATCTCATAGACCGAATAAATAACAGCTCTAATTAATCACTCACTCGATAACACATCAGAATTCCCAGCCCAAACGAGAGTTACCTGTATACGGTAAAGTTAATTAGAAAAATGTATTACGATAATAACAACAATATTTATGTATTTCCATAATTATTACATAATAGGCCTAGGGTTATTGTGTACAATAATGTAAGTTGTCTAGTCGCCTGTATCCAGCAGCGGTGACTAAGAAAAATGAAACAAAGAACTTATATGACTAAAACTTACAGGGGGCAAAATGTGACATTATTATTTAGTACGGCATTAAATTATACCGCGACCCCTTCTCTGTGCAAACTCAATATAAAACATAGAAACTCTTAATCTTTTTATAAAAAAAAATACATTTATCTCTTACCCTATAGCCCACATTATATATACACTTATAAATAGCTATATACCCCACATTTGGAATAAAATTGTTCCAGAAAATTATCAGAACAGAAATAAAACATTACAATATGTAGTCTACGCTATACTCAACACTACATTTCAACTGCAGCTGAAGCAATTAATTAAAGATTTTCATGATATGATTTATATTATTTGTGCCTTTTAACCGATCTTTGAATTTTCGTAAAAACACTTTTAAAGTTTTGCAAGTTTTTATATCATTATCGCATATATTATTTCTCAAGGCCATTTTTTTGTCGGTACGCCACAACTTCCTTAATACATCATTAAGTTACATGAATGAGGCATCATTTTAAAGCTTTCCTTAACCGCTACACCGGAAAAATAGACAAACAGCTTAAAACTCATGTTTTAATAACAAAAATTGATTAAAAAATATTTTATATTATACTTTGCATGTTCCTAATGAAAGGCGCCATCTATTAACCATCTGTTTGACTAGCATGACAGCTGTTAGATTGTTTACACTGTAAGATTGTATAGGGAAACTGTTATTTATAAACCAATGTAAATAAATAAACTTAATTAACAACGTGTTAAATCAGGTAATTGCAGGCCTACTCCGAACTTGCGAAATATTCGCACGGGTCAGCTAGTGTAGATAATTATAAAATATGTGTAAGCTCTTGCCCCAATTGTCATGGCGGCCGCGCGGCATGAGTCACCCTACTGGCGAGCGTATTAGAATTTTTGTGTTTGTTTTAATATTATTTAAATGATTATTTTTCATAGAATAGAAGATAACTGATTATAAACAATTGGTGTTTTCCTTTATATGGTGTTTCATATTTTAAAAGTTGTCATATGTATTGTCATATTTAAAAAAAAAAAAAAGTTATGTTAAGAACAATTGATGTCACATTGTTTACATATTCATTTTGATTTATTTAATCTTAAAACCTTCAACCAATAAAATGATCAATATTCAAATTTTTCTCAAATTTATAAAGGGAAGATGATTAATACAATGGACATTTCAACAATTAAATCTCAACATTCCAAACGTAAATTAAAAACTAAGTTTTAACAAAATATTCGTCAGACTAAAAACGTTTTAAATATGTATAAATATATTTTAGAGAAGATGAAAATTTAGTGTTATCTAGCAAATAATAGCAAATAATATTATAACAGTTAACTTTTATTATACTAGTGATATGCACTTTTATTATACGAGTGATATGCAGTGTCAAACTTTCTTTGTTTGTTTATTGCGTGACTATTTTATGTTCTGTTAAAAAGTTAAAATAAATTTTCATGTCTTTTTTGACGTAGTAAATCATATCATTACTCTTAAAAAACAGTAAATAACATTCAAAGGCACTAAAGATTATTAATAATCAGGAATGGAAGACAATGTGCATGTCTGCCTGCCGCTGCGTTGTGTCAGCGCCGTGAGTGGATTTGAGCTGCGAACATACTATAATTCGCTAGTATTCAACCTAACTTCTTGAACAAACCGCTAACGTAATTGAAAAAAGTTTGAAATAAAAAAATAAATTTAATTCTTTATCTAAAATTTTCTCTCTGACGAAACTCACTGGCCCTAAAAATAAAAAACTTCCTCACAAGTCAACTTTTTAATGACATTCACTTCAATTTAAAAGACATTGAAAAATTCAATCTATTAATTTAATATGATACCTTTATTTATAAATTTAAAAAATGGTATTAACATCATCTTTCAACAATTCCTCTAAAATTTCAAAATTTTTTAGGTGCCTAAGAGTTTTAAAATGCGGTGTATCTTATTAAGCGTTCAAACTAATTTTCTAGGGTTTTTTTGTTTCTCGCCCCAACTGTCATGGCCGCCAGTGGCTTCGCTGCCCAATATGCAGCTTAAATGGCAATAGCCCCTCTATGTCTATTCTGTGCTCGCTGATTTGCACCTTCCCAGCAATCAATTTCATATTACAGTTAGTTGGGAATGTATTAACGCAAAATACAAGATACGCAGTAACTTTGTATCACAATGTTTCTTCAGAAAATAAAAAGTTTCTGATATTTCGTCTGATCTTGGTAGTGTATTTATCAAATGTGTTATCCCAAGACAACTATGAAACCAAATAACAATTCGTAAAAACACAACAACTATATTTTGGAATTTTTTGGTGTTGGTATAAAAATAACACCATTTTCTTCTTTGAATCAAGGAAGTTGGAATCCTGTTTTAGGACATTAGTTGAGAGTAACGGCTGTTGTAGAGCTGTAACAACAACAGCTGGTTTTGATAGGTAGCTGTCATACCTGACTACTTGACGTCATGATTTAAACTAAGGAAAGAATCAACCATTTCCTTTGAACTAGTAGATTGAAACTTAACTATTCAAACTAGTTACAATTTTGCTTACTCCAGGTATACATCTTTATCTCTGACAATACTCGTATGTTATATTTTCATGAAAGATACTGAGAAAACATGATAGATCCAGGAACAACCATTAGTGAAATAAATTTGTTTACGATCTATAGAAGCCTTTTTACGCATCTTCAAACAACCGTTACGCGTGCAAGCACACAATCAACCACTAATGCACACACAACACCATTTTTACACCAGCATTAAATTAATATTGTTTGTAAGAATAAAGTAATCATTTCCTGGTATTTCATTCCAGCAACAAAACACTGTGATTTTATTATTTAATGTAAGTACACTTCCTTGTAGTTTACAGTATTAGGCTTACTTAAACCTAATAATCTGAGAACTCGAAACACAAACATAACCAGCCTCAATAAAACATGAAACTGTTGTTCGGTCGTAGTTCATCTGTTACTAATTGCATTTAATCCACTTCGTCAATCCAGCCAAAGTACCATTCCTCACAATGCCCATTAAAATCCATTAAAAAAATTGTCATTGAGTAATATTATCAACAGCGAATTTAAGAACTCCATTACCAATGTGCTCAAGCAATGTGTTACGCCTTAATTTGTTAGTTTTAAATTACTGTCAAATGATTTGTTTTTTCAAGTAATAGGGTAATGAATTCAAACTATTCGGAAAGTAGATGAAAACCCACGTTTTTACTTTATCTAATTTGTGTAATAAATCAATGTTTTTACATATTAAACAAATGAAAGACAAATTTATAAAACCAACAATATAATTTCTTATATTATGTTTTAAGCATTGCATGTGTGCGTCATTGGCAGATCTAAGGAAGGGTCTGAGAGGGCTGTATCCCTTTGGAAGTGTAAATATTTTGAAGAAATACACATTTATTTGGCAAAATAAGTAAAATAAAAATGCCAACTATTAGTTTTAGTGTTATTCTTTAAAAGTAATTTATATTAAAATACTAAAACAGTTTACAGTTTAACTTAGACTTGAAAAAGAGGGGGGAAGAAGTACGCATGCACGAATTTCATGTTTCGATGTATTTCACAAAGATATTTTGGTACAAAATTTGATATTAATAGATTTTACAAGTATCCAAGTTCTGCTTCGAGCTGTGAGATTATCAAACTATTAAAAATTTATATTACACAATACTAGATTTGGTACAAGAAAAGTGTAGTATTTTTTCTTCAGAGCGCAGCATCTTCCCAATAACAAAACCTAGAAAGAATTTGGAATTTTCCCAGCTCAGTTATTAGCTAGAGAATAAATAGTGTATTAATTAAATAAAATTTAAATTGATTGTAAAAAATAAACTGTTAATGCCTAATAAGCAGTAAAATAAATTTTAAAAAATATCGCCATTTTAACTAAACATTAAATTTTTTAATATCAAAAATAAAATATCCCAGTTAGGGAAAACAATTTAAACAGCAAAACCCTTTTCCACCTTGAAACTTCGTTTACGTGATTAGTGTCAAACTTCACAAAGTTCAAAGTTCTTTGTTCACATTTGTTTACTAAACATATCATATACTGCCTTTATTTAGTGGATGTTCTTTAGCAAACACAAAGCTATATTACATTGGTAGATGGGAATGATATTGATAAAGTAGTAAAGATCTGGCACTAATAACTTGTTTAATTCGTATACACGATGCCGTTTCTAAACTTTAGGAAAACTTGGTTTACTAAAAATGCATTGCATACTTCAAATTTGTTGCGCACATTGTAATTTTATTTTTATTACTCACAAATAAAATTCATGTCCTCGTGATTTAAATACAAAATTATCATTGGTAAAATATTACCCTTGGAATTTAAAAAGTCCAGCTATATAGCGTATCTTAAAGACCCAATTTTCAAAGAAATATATGTAAATTTTGCATACCTTATTATAACAAGATGTGATTGGTAGTAGTCGATTCAATAGCTCAATGCCCAGGTACATGGAATTAAATGTTGACCATTATGGGCACTTTAACCATGAATTTTTCAACTCTTTGAACTGTAGGTATTGTTTACAACATTTAGAATAAATATATAACAATGCGATTATAGTTTTGAGATAGGCAGGTGCATTAGACATAACCTATTATTTGGTTTCAAAAGACAAGAGAAAAAATAAAAAACATAGAAAAGGAATTGTTTAGCAAGCAGACAACAAACCTTTCTCAACAACAGGTCTACTCTCTCCAGGATGCCACTATTTCATCTAAAGAATCTAAATATGCCTCTGAAAACATTGTAGTACCTTAGATGAGAACAAATAACATTTCTGAGATTCCTGTCACTCAACTTCATGGAAGAGTTCTAAGTTGAAAACAACACATAAGCGAATCCCTTTTAAATAGGAAAATTAGATGATTATACCAAATTAAATATGTTTTGGTGGAATTGGACACCACAACAGGCTATCATTTTTCATTTTCGCTTCATTAATCTGGTGGGGGAAAAATTATACGTCCCTTCTACGGAAATATTTTTTTTAAATGCCACTGTTTCGTGCTTTATATGTCTCAAAAAGGGCTTTATTATTTTACATAACACTTTTTATCCTACAAGACATTCGAGATACATTTCACACAAAACAATTAGCCTTTATCAATTCACCAATCTTATTCCATCATCAGTTATCAAAGAAACATACTAGGGCTAAAATATTTATCAAGTTTCATCTTATCAAAGTTCATCTTTACCCTTGAAAACACACCATACTTTCGTCTTCTTGTTTTGCTGAATGAAACAGTTTCATGCCAAACAAAGTGGACTCAGCAAACCAAAGTGGTAAGAAGCAGACCACGACATCCCGAATTCATCAATAGAGCCTTTGCTGACTTGTGACAAAGACGTGTACTATTCAGTGTACAGTTTATTACAAATATTTTCTTCTTTTCCAGTCAGAAGTGGTACAGCAGAGACATCTTTCTCCAATCTCGGGTGATTGAAGAACTGGATGAGAACAAGCAACAGAGAAGACAATCTGGTGACCTCAGCTCTCATGAATGAGCACAGAGAAACAGTAGATAAATTCGACCCAAATAAAATTGTGGATGAATTTGTAAAAAAAAGTTATACTTGTGATTTGAAGTGAATTAACGAGGAAAACCATGAACTCTGTAAAAAGTGCATAAAATGTTTATTTGATTATTGTATTATATATTAATGTCTATATTATTAGTATTTCAAGTGATGCGTCTATGTGCACTATAATAAATAATTTTAAATCATAATAATTGAATTGTGTGAAAATGTGTGTGTGTGAAAATGTATAAAAAAAAACAACACTTAGCAATTAATTATATTTAAACAGTTGAAAAATGTTTGAGGCATATGTAAAATTAATAATATTTCCATGAAACAATTATAAATTATAATTTATAGGATATTTTGGTTACGTTCGGATCAGCCCCTTCCTCGTTTAAAACTAGTCATGGTCGAATAAAAACCATTTAATAATTTTTTTTTCTAGACATGTAAGTTTTTTTAATGTCAATAGGTAAAGAGTTATGTAAGAAGAACTAAATTTCTTAACCTAAATGGGCCAATATCGGTTATTTAGAGCAAAAAAACTATTGAGTGTATTGGAATGTAGTTTAATTGACTGGATAAAAAATATGACTTAAATATGAATATGTGCAATTCTTTATTATTATTAGATATGGTTGATGTATTTACAGGTTCTAGTTTTTAAAACTATATATTCCAAGAACTTATTTGATTAAAATTTTGAATTTTTAATGCAATTATTAAAATCCAAGGAAGCGGTATATCCATTTCGCAACAGTATTTTATGTAATGTCCTTGGACTCTGTTTGCTAGATGGAAAATATTAATTTAAAAACATGAGCTCAGTGTAAGAAGACAATGCGCTACATTGCTCCAGATACTGTCTCTGTAGAATAAATGCAGAGTATAAGTTGCTGTAGTAATGTAACGAAAAATAATGCAACTCAAAATAACCCAACAAAACCTAATGCAATCCGATATAACAAAACATAACCCAACAAAAAATAAACGGAACGCAACTCAGAATAACGAAATGTAATTTAATGCAAAAAAACTATTTTTTGTGTTATAACAGAACATAACGTAACGCATAATGACCTAACGAAACGAACTGTATCACAAAACATAAGATAACTTAATGTAATGCAACACAACATTTCGTAACGTGAACCAGATCTGTTTGACAAAGAGCAACAAATCGTCATGCAAAGTAACTTAATGCACATTACTGAAATTTAGAGTAGCGCATTTCGACTTATTAAACTTTTATTGACTTTTATAAACTGTTTTAATTTGCGGGAAGCTGTTGATGAAAATCTAAACTATAACTTTTAGATTACAAAAACAATTGTGTAAGTCTTTTGCTATCTACTGATCACACATTGGTGATATGCATATGGTGAAAATTAAAATTCGCGTAAGTGCTTACAAGCAATGTTCTAGACGCACTCGAACGTAATACTAATGCAATAGAACAAGGTCAGCCTGCTCAAGGTTAACTCCGATCAATGAGTTTGATGTATTGACTCGAGTGGGAATGTATACACGCAACATTAACAAGGTTAATTATCGCTACGTAAAGTAATGCAATTTCAACGCACGATAAAACGTCACAAAATAATGTAACATTATGCAAATCAATGCGTAAAATAACTTAATAAATTCAAAATGTTGAGTAACACAACTCAAGTCACAGCAATATATACGCTTCAGAAAAATATAAATTTGGTAAATATTTTGTCCATTACATTCACTGACACAGCGAGTAGAAACTATATTTTCTATGACGTCCACTCTGTCTAACGTTCCAGCATAAATATTTATTTCTGTGCATTTCACTCAGACTTAATAAATTCTTTTGTTGAATCACAAACTGTGTTATTTTCTCTTCTCGGTTCACTTTGATTTGTGTTGACTTTTTTTACGTTTAGGAGTATCAGAACTGCGATTAAAAAATATGTCTATTTGAATAAATAAATAATTTGATCTAATACTGTTGCGAAATGTTAACAAATTTTAATTATTGTTAACGGAAAACCATTTAGTTCCATCGTGGCTGTCCATCTGAATTACTTTACTACATTCAGTTTTGTAACCATACGATTGCTGGGTACATCATTATTCGTAAAAGAAAAGTAAAGAGGAAGAAAATATTTTGAGTACCATATTGAGTTTGGGGTACAGATCTCAATAACATTATTTTTCCTATAACATCTTATTCTTATAATATTCAATTTGAAGGATTTCAAAGAAAATTTCTTTGACAGTGCGCCACTTTTAGCACACCTTAAAAAACTGAGAACCAAAATGTTACACAAAGGAAAACGACTGTTTATGTGTTAATGTAAAACGGAAATTTTGCGATCGCTAAACAGTTAATGTTTATCAGGTATTTAGTGTTGATCGTAGAACTTGATTAGCAAAGTTTTGTCAGTAGTTGAATATTCTCAATGTCTTGAGTAACTTTGTTAATTAGTTCTCAAAACTAAGACCTAAGGTTAAAGGCAACACATAACTCTAAGAATTTGTCATTAGCACGAACTACAGTATGTTATGTAATAAGACGTGAAATGAAAGAAACCCTACAGGGCAGACAAGATTCCAATTTTATATTAAAATTGAACCTTCATTGGTGCTTTCCTTGCAATCTTAAGCAGTAGCATCAAAATATGTAATTTGAAGTGATGATTAAATTGACTAATCGCTATTGATCTTAGATAAATGTTTGAGAGCTGTGTGATATAAATGACGTGACTGGAAAGACAGCTGATCATTTTAAAATGTTATCGGGTTTTCTTTTAAACGCTCTGTAAATCTCAAACTCCTCTTGTGCGCTCATTATTCCGCCTTTTGTGCATTAGTGTAATTATGCACACTTATAACTCAAGAACGGCTGAACCAATTTTTATAATCTTTGATTTGTCTCCACCCAGAGTAGCAGAATATCTGTTGAAATATAGAAAAATACATAAATAAAATTTAAAACACAAAATAGAAATGCAGTTCGTTGGTAAAAGCATCACTTGAGAACGGCTGGACTAATTTTGCTATATTTTTTATTTAAACTGTACCTAATAGTCCGAATTAAGTTTTAAAGAAATGAAAAATTTGAAAAGTTTCCAGGGAAATGTGCATCTTTTTACTTTCTCCACCCTATACGTAGTATATGGAAAAAGTATTGTTTTCGTAAAAATGTTCGAATTTGAATTTTCAGTTGAATTATCTGTTTTGGTGCTCCCAGAACCCCAAAAAATTGTTTAGTGCAATTATCTGTGTTGGTGCTCCCTGAACCCAAAAATATTTTTAGTGGAATTTTTTGTTTTGGTGCTCCCTGAACCCAAAAAAGTGTTTTTAGCGTGGTGTCTGTCTGTATGTATACACGACCAAAGAGGACACTATTGGTCCGATTTTCATGAAATTTGGTATGTGAGTACTAAACCCTAATATCTCCAGGCGTTTTTTCATTTTTTTGAATTTTTAATTTTTAAGCGTAATTTACCCCTAAAAACCCATAAAAAATGACAAAAATGCAAATTTTTCAAAAACGGCTCTAACGATTTTGATCAAATTTTCAGTATTTATAGTGCCACAGTTTGTGATAGTGCTTAAGATGCCAAACAAAATGACACCACCCGCTTTTATCAAAACTTCGGCGTTTTATAGTTATGGGGAAATGTTTAAAAATAAACAAGTTAGTGTTGTCAATCTAGCATCGCGGCAGCGGCCGCACGGGGTAGCACCACGGTAGGCACGGCCAGTAATTCAAAGGTCGCGCGATCGAATCCCGCCTGGGACAATAATTTTTTTATACGATTGACGTAGGTAGAATATTATTTTTTTTGTTTTGTTCTAAAAAGTAGTAAATAAAATGATTAAAAACAATATTATTTTGACTACAGTAAGTTGAAAGAAAGTTTGTGTCAGTTAACTGATACCGTTTATTTTCCATGAACTCAAGACCATAACTCAGGAAACAGCCGTTCCAATAAAATTATTAGTAACACATCTGTGTTTACATTTATTGCCATAGCAACTTTAATCAGCATTTATAATCAGTTTATTATTTTTTAGACTTAAAGCAACCAACAAAGCAAACAAAAATCAACTAAAAATGCTCACTATATTTTAATTCAATTCAAACATTTATTGTTACATATTATATATAATGCAACTGATATGGATCAAAAACTGAACATAATTTTAGGTTAGGCCTACAATGAACCAAAACACGTTTATTTGCAACCAATTGGGCTAATTTAGAATCATGTTTTTTTTATTACAATTCTTCACAACTATCAGTTTTTTTAGATTAGTTAAAATCAAACAAAAGGTTTACTGAATTATCTAAAGGTTTACAAACTATAAATCTAAATTTATAGCATATTCTTAAGTGGCATAAAAACCATTTTGCAATTCGATTATTAGTCAATATAATATATACAGTTTAAATTAAACCAAGCAATAGCGAAGCATTGCTGGGTCCACTAGTTTATTATAAATAACCATTATGACTAAGACCTTATTTTAAGAAACTGACTTTATTTTTTTCTGCGTTTAGTTATTATTATTCAACAATATGGAAAACGATCTCTTTTTCTGTAAATTGCATAAAGAGCAATTAGAATTACCTTCCACTACCAATAGTCTATTGTTTGATTATAATATAACATAAGTTTCAGTATCTAGTTCTATATCACTAATGTTCTATAAATAAAGTGCCAATTGTTGCTAATCCCAGCAAACAAATCAACTTGTTATCTGCAACATCTGCAAACATCAAACCTTTCCACTTCCTCACGGCAGATACTCCTCTACAAAAGTTACGGCAAGTTTACCTGATAATATTTGTCATTCCCCCAAAAACAAGTTCTTGGATTATGGTATCTTTTGCGAAATAGTTTGAAAGCCGCTCCTCCGGCTTAACTAACGTCATCATTACATAATCTACATGTAATTTAAAAGTATGTAAAAACAATTTGTTTAAACCGAGTTATATATATGTAAAACATAATTTTGCGCGTTATCTGGTAATTAAAATATACGTTTAGAAAAATCGTAAAAGCTGCTTTACTTGATACAGCCCCAGAATTGTGTGTTTTTGTTTTTGTATTTTTTTTTTTATTGTTTTATGTATAAGGTTTATTATATATGTGCGGAGGAAGAAATTGGATTGGTGTGCTAATTCAAAACACCTACAAAACTCATAATTCCTTATACGCACTTCTTAGATGTTAGTTCCCATTTAGGTTATCACGGAAACAGCGAAAATTATACATACTTTGTATCTCTTATCTATGCATATAATCGAAGTAAATAATCACTAAATCTACGTAACAACAATGTGTATTAAACTAAATTGTGATAGATAGGTAATGTACCGATTCAGAAAGGATTTTTGATACATTTCATGTTTTACCTCAAAAATTATATAGTTAAACAGCAAAGTACAATCAATTATTTCCAATATCTATTTCTCTGCAACACATTTAAATTTGCGATTTCTGACCCACCAATCCACTCAAAAACCCATACATTACAAAATCTCCAGAGCCATAATAAGTAGGGTACTAACATAAAATGTTGTAGGTTTCTTCCAAGCCAAAATATCTACGAACTGGAAATTAAAGATATGTGTCTACTTTGTATTGGGTTTTAGCATGGAAAAAGTTGCTTGACAATAATCTATTTAACTACATACATCGTGAACAAACCGAGAAATGTAAACGTATCGAAACATGGGCATCCAGCTAGTATCAGTAAGTAATAACTTGGAGTTTAAGTGTAGGAATATGTTAAAATTTTACTGTTTATCTTTATTTTATTGAGTTAGTTACGTGTTCAACTTTTGCATCCTACAATTAATTTGTTTAATTTAAAGTTTTAAATGGAACATTTTATCTAGTTCACTAATTTGCTTGTTGGTTATTTATGTTGTACTTCTTTAGTGTTTATTATTTTATCTTAAATAAATATCTTAATAAATGTGATTATGTATACGTCGATTATGAAACAAATAATATTTTTTTAATGAGACAATATTTCCTAGTAATAAAGCAATTTTAGAATGTACAAATATATGTTTTAACGAAAAAAAATCTATATAAGTGGCCTGATTGAAATCTAGAATTTAAAAGTTTTAGGACAAACGAACATTTTATGACCTATACATATATTAGTGTTTAACTTGTATTCTTTAAAGCTAACAACAATTTTATTTTATTGCTGATTACAGCAGCAGAAAATTACCCTCTCTCGTTTGCGGATCACCCTAAGCCCTGTTTAAGCAAAAACCTGTGTGAAAATAAGCGTCTCAACCACTCAACGCGGAAGGTGTAAAATACTTTTTTCCTGAATTGGAATTGTATGAGAGATAGTTTAGATGCTTCTGTTATTAAGCAGAGATATTTTGTTCCCACCCCAATACATTTCAGACAATCTTATTGCATTGAAGGAGGGAAGGAGGAATGTTTTAATAACTTGAAAATATGTTTCCTCCTTCAACTCAGACTGTATGCTGTATCAAAATGAGCTTTTATTAAAAAATATCTTGCTTATACTTTCATATTGCTTAATGAAGAAAGATATTTTATATTAAAAAATATTACTAAATGTAAGTATGTTTTTTTGACAATCTACGTCAAGTATAAACGTAGCTAATATGCGAATTCAAAACATTAAATTTAACTTGTAAATACGAAGTATCCCAAGAGATGTCAGGTCGTGGTTCTAAAAGAAAATTGTTTTGAAACGCTTCGTCCAAGGATGAGTCTCAGCAGTAATGTTTCATATATTTCTAATGCCAATAACTTTACTACTATACTGTTACAACTCACAAGCAACTAAATACAACAACAACAAAAACAATTGAATCTGCTTTAACACGTTATTATTATACAGAGTGGTTCAAAGTGTCGAAACGACTATAAGTATTTCTGGAAATAAGCCATTTCTCAGGTAAGATGTCTACTGTAAGTAAACAATGACTTCTTACTTAATATTTAAGTTGTTTTAGTTAAAATACTTCAATGTTTTTATTGTTGGTGTCTCTTATTAATAATAAAACATATATACACGTTCAAATATGTATTATAAAAGTAGTATTAATATCACATAAATGTGCTAATGTAAGGCTTATTGAACTATTTTTTCAATATTATGACCCAAGTTTCTCTTATTCTTGGATCTAATTTATCTGCACGGTCTGTTCCCTTAAGCCTTAAAGATTACCCCCAGAGGTCCCTGTCAATATCCATAAGCTCTGTGACGTAAGGAGCTTACTGACGAAGTTGTCTTGGAGGATGTTCTGTAGTTTGTTTTAACTTTAAAAAGTTTTCATAACTCAACGATCCTCTTACATTCATAGATCAGGAGTTTTGCGGTTCTTCCTGAAGGATACATTTCCTACATAGGCTACATATGAGATGAAAATTATATGTTTCCTTAGGTAGCCAATCCCTGGGATTGTTCCTACAATCTCCTTTATATTGAACATGTTAAGAAGCAATTGCCAGAAGCAATTTTTCTATATGAACCCAGAAGTGAACGTTTACTCACCCTCAAGCATGGAATGTTAATCCATTTATTTCTGCTTGCTCTAGTCTCGCCCAACCGGCCTCCATTGATGTTGTCTTTGATATATCACAGGACGTTTGAATCTCTGTGAATTCATTAGCTAATGTTTTGTTTGTTAGCTTAACTAACACTCATTTCCATCTATTAAAACGTGTCCTAATACTCAACAAAGATTGACGGTGGTAGTATTGTTGTATTGACACATTCCTAGATTAGCTCCTACCTGAACTCCTATGAATTAAGAGTTCATCAGCTTGGAGAGTTAATAGGCTGTCTGAATATATACAGATTTCTTTATTCATTTATTTTAGTCTAAGGTTTTCTCTGACACATTGAAATAAAGCTGTAATTTCTGTTTGAAATACTGTAGGGTAACTAACTCTCCATTGACTGAAAGTATGCCTTGTGTTGCCTTCACAGATAACTGCAACTGTACTTCCATTTTTTGTTCTTGAGCCGTCCATGTACCACTTTAGCTAAACATTTACTCTTCTCTTAACACACTTCAGTTAGGGACACCGAACGTTCTTATCTGACAGTCAGAATAATAAATAATAACCATACCTTAACGTTTTAACACTTTCAGAAAATTGATATCTAAAAGAAAATTTCCATTTTGATTATCTTTTAAAAATCCTCTAGTGCCAAAAAAAAACAAAACGTGGATACAATATTTCACGAAATAACGAACAGATCGAAGTGACTGGGGAAATAAAATGTATCATCGATTGATCAAATAAATAACAAATCAGCTGATAACAATAAAGCAATACTCCTTGATTATAATACGTATTATATTACGCATAATGAAAAAATTGCTAATGTCCTAAAAATCACGAGTAACATTATTTAAATAAATGCAAATACAAAATGTAAAATCGGCTTTATGGCTACATTTTGAAACTGTTTTATATATTTTCAAAGTTAAATTCAAATAATTTTCAATTTTGAGAGTTCTTTAAATTGATACACCACATGACCTAAAATACAATTATATTTTTTTTATATGTGAGCTTTTCTTTTCAACTAAGTATTTAATTTTTATGTGTTACTAAACTTGTAGAAAAGTTCCCAAATATCACTTTGTTTTAAAGGGTATATTAACAAAGTTTGATAAATTTTTCGCTTCTGATAATAAAATTAAATATAGTAAATACAATTACAAAATCGTATTTATGCGATTGGTGCCACAATCTTAAAGACATACCTTTTTACAAAATTGAACTTTTAAAATAATAAAACACTCGACCTATGTTGACGTTTAAAATTGCTTCACTCCTACCTTATTTTATCTTTTTAGCACTCTGGTTTAAAAAATACTTTCCCTAGATTCTTTGGAGTGCCACATCCTGTACATTATAAGAAATAGCTTCGTAAAACTATTTTGGCTCATGCACTATTAAACGTATATATTTAAAATTTACATTCATGTTTATGAATGCTTGGTACATAAGATTACTTTATTTTCTCAATTCCATGATAACATAGCCTGTATTTACTCCGGCAAAGTTAGCTAACCCACATAATAAGCAAGAAGTACAAGTTTTCTGACAAATAATGAACCTTACATGTACATAGAAGTGCTGACTTTGCGACTTGTTGAAACTTTCTGTAATTTGTGACACAACTTTACTTCTAAAACGGAAAATCCGACTTAAGAAACTTAATCCTTTGTTTTGTGAAAATTAATCCGTTTAAAATGCTCTCCTTAAAGTTCACTTAACTGGATGTGCTTTAAAAACTAAAGAATATAACTTGTATCAAAGTCCCTAGAACTAGCTGTACAAAATACTAGCATCAAGAGTAAATCTATAGTTTAAACACTTTAAAATAGTGCAATAAACTACTTAGTATGAATATTATAAACTTTAGCCACATTATCTATTTGCTGGCGTATAAAATGTCACATAAACAAATATTTACGCGTAATTAAAATGCTTACTCAATACCTTTATATTATCATTCATCCACTGTATTGCCGCTTCTATATTTAATGTTTTACATTAATCACCAAACAATTGTATTGTTATCAAAGAACTACATTTTTAAATCTATCGGTTAAATAGAACTTATGTAAACCAGCACACAAGATTTGAAGCTAATAAGTGATGTACTGACGTGCAACCTTTTCCATTAGTTAATGACCAAATAGTTATTAGCGAATTTCCATAGGAATGATGCGATGTTGCAGTGACGCTTATGTAAGACCTAAGGTCGGGTGTAGTAAATGAGCAACGATCACGGTCCCCACAACACGTTTTGGGGTGTAATTAGAAATAACATACATTATTGAAGTGTACACTTATATAGGAGGAGCACCTCAGCGCTATGTTTGCTGGCTGTGAATCGAATTTTACCGTCACGCATTTTCTCATGCATTTTATGAAACGCTCTTTGAAATGCTCTAGAAAAAGTTTGAAAAATGTTTTGGTCTTGCTGAGATTCGAACCATCAGAGTCCATCACCATTAGGCCTTAGCTGGTTAGGCCACGAACTCATTGGTAGTTTAGTATATTTAAGTTAGGTATATAATGTATCCGGATATATAATGTATCCGATTGTTCTATGTCATAGACTTAACGCGTTAATGAACATAATTTAATTGAATAAAATGACAGATAAACAGTTGATTCTAATGTATATGCCTAACCTTCAATAATTTTAGGTTAAGCCTAGACTGAAGAACCAACACTTGTGTCTTGAATATATTTAAATTCATTACCATAAAAACAAATAAAATTAAATAATAACAGATAAAGCAGCTGTTGATTCAAATGTATAATCTATATAATAAAAATGAAATGCTGTTCCTTTGTAAGCGCATCACTTGAGAACGGCTGGACCTATTTGGCTATTTTTTGTTTTAAAATGTTCGTAATAGTCCGAATTAGGTTTTTATGAAAAGAAAAATTCGAAAAGTTTCTTGGAAAATGTTCAAATTCGGAAAAAAACTGAACATTGTTTTTTCTATGAACTCAAGACCATAACTCACGAAAAAAGCTGTTCTAATAAAATGCTTAGTAACATATGTTTGTTTTTACATTCATTACCATAGAAACTTTAACTTAGTTAAGTGAGAGGTGGGAACAAGTTGAATGTGGTAAATGTCAGCGTTATACAGGTGGCGATTATTCTAGTTGACTTAATATAAGAGAAGGAAACCCGTTCAGATGATGATCTACCGATGACCTTTTGTCTAAATTCGTCCTCTCTTTACACTACTTTCTAACTTACAATCAATGAATTTCGGTAACCAAACTAACATACCTTATTTTAAGTCAATAGTAGTAATTTTCTTTAGAGAAGTTGCTACATGTTTCGCTGCCACAAGCAGCATCATGAGACCAGCTAATATCAATAACAACACATTACAAACATACAACTGGTTCAACATGCCCCTGTGGCAGCGAAACATGTAGCCACTACTAATAAGAAAAGTACTACTATTGACTTAAAATAAGGTGCGTTAGTTTGGTTACCGAAATTCATTAAATGTAGGTTAGAAAGTAGTTGAAAAGAGAGGACGAATTAGTTAATTAGTTTAAAGTAGTTCTAAGGCTAAATAATGAATATAAACATATTAATCAATTTAAAGTCCAGGACATAAATTGCCAAACACATACGGTGTAAAAATAATCCATCGTTTAAGGTTTTTTCTGAGGGGCTTTTTACTTTTCCGTCAATTGGGAAAACTAAAAATATATATTTAAGAAAAATGTAGTTTTCCCATTTGCTTTGTAAAACACTCTGCTCCGAATACTTTCATTACATCTTGACTTATTTTACATCTCAATAAACAAATAATAAGTCATTCTTCACTCAGCCCTACTTAGAACTTTGAATGTTGTACATAAATATTGAACTTGACTTGTGAAAAGAAACACAGAATCTCGCAACTAATAAGTGTATTTACTCAAACGCGTTTCAAAGACAATGCCGCCATCTTCAGTGATGCACGAGCTACAATAATCAAATTATCACTAGTTATTCTAACTGTAACTATAACAGTGGCAGGGGTATTACGAGTTTGAACAGAGGTATACTCGTAATTTTTCCTGTACCGGAACGCTGCCGGAAATGATGGAAAGGAGGTCCGGAAATTTTTTGAAATTTGCACTTCTAACTAAATTTTTACTTATCTTTGGTGAGTTTAAGGGTGCAGATAATATGCTTAGGCTACTTTTAAAGAATAAGCACACATGTATTTGTAACTATTTTTGTACTTGTATATAGCACGACATTTTAGAGACACATACTATTCCAAGCAAAAACTGGGCAAAATGTACCTTATTTACGACATTCAAAATTCGTAAAACTAAACAACATCCCAATGTCAACGTCAAAGCTACCAGCCACTTTTTGACAGTTCACGATAGGTAGCATGTGCCGGGCAACCCACGGAAACTTGAATATAAATATTCTAGTATCCGTGGGTTGCCCGGCAACTGCTAAATCACCGTGCGGATCGTGTTCAAGTACTTACTTTTACATATTTTCCTCTTCCGGGCAAAGGCGTAATAAGAATTTTGTGGGGGGGGGGGGGGATAAGTTAAAGTAAAAAATATATGATTATATTATTAAATGTTTTAGTATACTGAGTTAAAACGTTTTTAATGAGTGATTGCTGATAATTATTTACGTGGGAGGAGCATAAACTTGAAAGATTTGTCGTTTTTAGCGGGCAAATAATTATTGTTTAATATAATATTAATTTTAAGATATTAATTTTCCAGTGATTAAATATGGGTTGTTCAAAAACTAATTTTAACAGATTCATACAGAAACATATCCATTATTTGGGATCCTCTGCATAAGGATCTTTTTTTTATATGAAATCAGATAGATGCTTGGCGAAAAATATCCGCGGTGGTGGATTTCTCTGTTAGACCAGAGTAAAAAAAGATATCTGGTGCCGTCATACCTCTTATTATATAATATATTGACAATAATACATAATAATAATAACATATTGATTGCTTATTTCTTGCTACTTCAAGTCCATCAAAAGTTGTGAACTATTTCTTTTTGTTTTATTTAGTGTGCACATCGTTGAGGTTTCTTTGTGTTTTTAGGCAAACTTGCCATTAGTAATGCCGCACCATTCATCATCATAATCGCGAGATTTTCTCGTCGCGTAGACATGTTTACAAAAAACAGCTTCACTGCAAAATGAATACTGAATGCTCGTGGGTTTCCTATAGACCGCCGAAGGTTGGATGAAATCAACAATTCCAATGAACCAAAGGCGAGAGCCGCCCAAGTGTTTACGCAACTTTACTTATTCGTTGATTCCAAAAACGCATTTTTATCATAACTTTAACACATGCGCAAAAGATATGTTAATCCGTGGTCCACTTATTTCCCGAAACGGAAATTGCTATTTTGCATTACGTTTTTAGATTCTATATGTAATTTTAAGACTTTTTAGTTTTAGAATTTTTCTACAAGCCCAAACGTTTTTATGTTCATTTGGACTTAATGTTTGTATTTTTAAAAGACTCAAGTAAACTCAGACCTTGAATATTTTTAAATGACAATTTTTAATTTTTTTTTTACTACGCATTTAGTACATGTTTTACTATTAAAAGTTTAAACTTTATAAACATATATTTACATGATAACATTTAGGACCTACCCTATATAAATTAAATATAAATTATATACATATACTTATAAATAAAAAAAACACATTCTGTTCACTAACAAAAATGTGTCGTTCTCTTTTGTACAACCCCTTCTCACAGTAACAAAAGTAGGGTATACAGTGAATCAACCTGCCTATATTTTGTATTGGAGTTGTACTGCTGAAGCCTCTCTTTTCCTCTCCTATTGGGACACATTCCTACCGTGACAATGATTTTAGGCCTATTGTAGTTTAATTAATGCATGCGTTGTGCGTTGTTAAAAGTAACTTCTTCTTACTTTTATTGTCGATATTTTACTCGTCGAGGAAATAGATCCAGTGCTTCCAGCATTTAATTTTGTCCTTATCTTGCCTCCCCAACAGTTGGAATTTACTAATAAAAATGGCGTCTCTCTTCTTTACACGAATTTGCAAAAAATAAAACTGTTGAATACTTAGAGTTTATTTGAATAGTCGCAATTATATTTTTACATATTTATAATAAAACCAATATGTTTTTACATATACCCAACCAAAAATTACGTCACTGTATTCAAATTTGACAGAGTTTTTTCCGAAATAATCGGAGGTTAATTAACCACGAGCTTCACTATTTAACCTCAGCTCAGAGATGATCAGGGTTATGTGAATGTAAATGAATGCAAGAAACGTGTGTTGGCTCCGTGTATGCCTGACCATGTGCTGTTAAAGTTTTGATATTTAATCTGATACAGGGCTGGGAGTGGGTCTCCTAATGTTTACCATTTTCACTTTAAAATCAAAATGTTGTGCAATCTTTACTTAGAGAACGTCTATGACCATATAAGAATATACCTTCAAGTGTTTGTAGTTTTATTTTCAGTAGCTTTTACTCTTCAGTCAGGACAACACTGCTTATTCATATGTAGATTATTGAACCTGGTGCATTCCTGATAATGGCGAAATTAACGTTGAAACACGTTTAAATAAATACAAATAAATATTAGTTGTGAGATTCTCTGTTCTAATTTCATTCTATCAAGCTTAGAATATTGTGTTTACAAAATGACGAATTTTAAAACGCCATAACATGGTTTGTATTACGAGTAAAGTCAAACGTTTTGTAAAAAGTATCTTATATAACGTTATAAGAATATGTAATAAACAATAATAATATCGTTAATTTTTTTTCAATGATAGACAAATAATGTATTATTATTATTATGGTTTCCGGTAGTAGTGTAAATGTAAAATAATCTGATAGTTCTGACTGCATTTAAAAAACAATAAACAGAAGCCATTGTTAATCACATCATCGGATTTAAATCGTTTATTTTCTTAAATTAGGGCTTTGCCTTATTAAATTCTATGCCAATTATCAACTCAATCGGCCTTATTGTTCTTGAAATATGTTAGTTTGAAAACAAATGTCGGATTTCTGGAAACTCAGCGTTTCCGTAAAAAACGTATTCATAACTGTTTCTTCATCATGACCCAAAAAAAAATATTTTCCGAAATTTGGGATCTTACTTACAGAACATTCTAAATACCCTACGCATCGTAATTTCTACCAACAGTTAACTAATTAAGAATAAAACATTTAGTTCAACAACTAACTCCACTGGAAGGAAATGTTGACTCCGTCTTAAAGTGTCAGATCTTTACTCTCCGCACAAACTTTCTATAATTTAGTTACACAACTTTGCTTTTAAAACGGAAAATCCGTCTTTACTGTATAAAACTTAATCCTTTGTTTTCTTCAACAGATTACTCAGTTTACAAATCCCGCTCTCGTTTCTTACTACGACAGAAACAAACTTAGAGTGTTAAATTTTCACGAAATTTAAATCTAAACAGAAGAGTGTCGAAAAAATAATAATGTGATTTTTAAAGTTGTGTTAATACAACCAATAAATTTATCAGGATGGATAAAAAATCCAAAATTAATTAGCATAATTTAACTATAATATTATTTTTTTAAGATATTATGAATAAAAATGTCAAGTACCCCCAGGCTACAGTCATTAATGATTTGCTTGCTAAAGACTTGACAGATTTTTTCGATTTAAAGAAAACATTACAATTTTAATTTCAGTTTCGATAAATTTGATTTGTGTGTCTTGAGGCTATTAAACTCTACAAAAAAAAAACGATTAAACTGTCATTAACAGTGTGTACTAATAAACATATAACTTTTTCTAAACCCTATTACTTTTTAACTTAAGTATTTTGCCGTAAATTTTGAATATACCAACTCTTGTAATATAAATAGCCTACTTGTTCAACTTTTATAATTTAAAAGACTATGTTAGCCTATATATAGGTGATGGCAACTATGATGATTTAGAAAAAAAAATCTGTTTCAAGTAAGTGATAACCTTTGGCAAGTTTTTATTGCTTTATCGAAACGTTCAGTAAGTGATATACACTCTTATTTACAGCCATATGTTGTGGATCGCTATTAACAAAACAAAATAATCTTATACTGTTGTTATCATTTTGTAGGTTGTGCTTGTTGTGCATTTCAATTCATAATACTCATATTATTTCCTAAGCTTTCGAGAAGAAAATTCAGTTTCTGGATCAACTATTGATTGGACCAATAGTTCCAGAAGAGGTTTACTAACTTTTTAAAACAAATTCATAGTTGATAACCGAGTTTAATAAAAACAAAAAAAGTAGTTTGGAAGTTTTTCGAACGTGTGTTAAATCAGTAAAAATACCCTTTTGCCGTCAGAATAAATTTTGTTCATTTGTTAGATCGCTACAGGCATTTCCCTTCAACATAAAACATATTTTATCAAATAAGAGTAAAACAATAACAAGTCAACATAAAGGTAAGTTGATCAGTTGTTCTTGACTTATAACTAGACATAGAAACCAACTCTATTCTGTTTTTTTTTTTTTTTTAAGTAAAGCTTTTATTATTTATATGATGCAATTAGAAACTATGTATATAATAATTTGAAAAAACTATCTCTAATGTGTTTACATTATCGTCTGGGTAAGTAGTTTTTGTTTACGAAGACTATGCATCCCTTTTCCTAGATGGTGCTGAAATTGATATCAAAAGGTTAAAACTTGGAAAATATTTTGCTGGTTTTATTGGTTCCTCACATTTTAAAATTTTTACTTTTCATAGCTAAATGTTTAAACATAATGTAATATTTAAAAATTCGTATGATTTAGATTTATTTTATCTTTTGTTATATATTTGAGTAGTCACTATATCAATATATATAATAATTGATTTTGAGTTGCGTCGAAAAATAAAAGTGTCCAATGTGATACAACACCGACATTGACTCCGGGTTGACTTTGAAGAACTGTTTGCTCACATTACCTCACTTGCTTTACGACATTATCAGACACACGTGAGCGCCCTGAGGATTTCTTAGCAAACGTGTACAACTCTGAGTTTTACTCTCATGAGCCTTTTAAACATTTCTAATGACTGAGAGTAACTTTCTTTTAAAATATATATAGTCCGTTCTCTTAAAGATTAAAACCTTTCACGCCTAAACCAGGTTCTAAGTCTTACTGAACCTCGCTTCAACGAAACACTTATGCCACTCATAAAAGTAGTAGGCATACTAAAAGGTTCTTTGAAATATTTGGTAGTAAAACTCCGTTCCTTATTTGTCACAAACTTCGATTCTATAAACCAAAACACATCTTTGTTGGAACTGTCAAGTGCGTGGGTGAATCGGTACTATGCACAATTTGAGTCGGAGCTCTATTTTACTACGAAATGACACCAAAACCACTTCTAAAATTTGAATTTTAACATAATTTCGATTAATCCTGTATTATTATATATAAGTGAGTCATAAAAACATTAGAATAACTCTTAAATCATTAAATAACAAATTTATATAAAAAGTCATTTTTAATCGGTGCAGTAGTTTTCGAATTATAACAATTTTTGTTTTCTTGAAATAATAATAAATCTAAATTGCTTGTATAACTTAGGAACATATATTTTGTAGTTATATACAGTAGTTATTTCCAATTGAGCGAGACCAACTCTTTCAAATGATATCCTGACGGAGTGCACAAACAGCCACAGTTTTCGTTAAAAATATATATGTACTTTTCTCTTATCTATGTCACCTGTTATCCATGATTTCTGTTAAACAAAACATTTCTTTCGTCTTAAGTAGTGTTACAGAAGTCTAAAATAAAGTACAAAAAAATGTAACTGGAATAAAATCATATGCAATAGAACCAACTTTTTGATTAACAAAAATCACTTAACGCTCTGTCTACAAGAGCATGTAAATATACTGTACCTTAAGATTGGAATAGATGGTTGAATTTTCAATGCACTGTCAAAAAGTTCGGGTTTTATAAAAAGAAACAAACAGGGAAACGAACTAATTTACATGCATTGTAATTGCTTTTGAAGTCAAATAAAGTTTTGTATCTTATATTTTAGGAGTGGCTCTTTTCCCTGAAAAATTGTAGAGAAAGTAGAAAATTGTGATTGTAGGTAAATTGAATTAGAACCCACAAAACTAAAACGTCTACAAAGTGAAGTTATTTAATCATATCTAAAATTACAATTTGTATACGTTTTTGTTGACCTTTGTGAATAAATTTAAAATGTTTTTGTGTTATTAATTAGTTATATTTTTCTAATTTTACCATACAGAGCGTATCAGAACCAAAACTATCTACCGATACTTTTAGGTATTGTTTCTGGGACAAATGCAATTGAGAAAGTCCGCATTTTTTAACATAGTCAGCAGTTTGTTTTGTAACTTGTCAACTTCAGCAGATTGTTTTGTAACTTGTCAACTTGAATATCAAAACCTGATTAAAATGAGTTTATATTTTCATTTCAGTCTTATAACACTCCAAACATTTAATTCAAAATGGCGCTAGTTTAAAATAAATGTTGTTAATTTAACCATTAGCTTTATAAGAATAGTTATATATCCATTAACTTTATAAGAAGCAAAGTTTTCTTTTTAGTAGCAAACAAAAACGTTTTTGCATTTGTTTTGTAGGTCAAAGGATAACCTAGTTAGGGTTCCAGGCTAATCTTGTTTGTTTAGTACCATGAAGGAAATTTTAGTTTTTGAACAATAGAAAAAATGTGTGGTTCTCTAGATGTTTAAAATCAATCATTTTAAATGACCACCAAGTTAGAAAGGGCGATTAAAATAAATTTATGTTTATTTTTTTTTTATTTTTCCTTTATTCTACATACAAATTTTAATATAATATAATATGTTAATCAGTTTTTTAGATAACAATTTATAACAAAAAAAACATCACTTTGAAAAACTACGGACTTTTTGGACATTTTAATAATGTTATTGTGTATTGACTTCAGAATATAAACAACCTTATCACTAAAGTATAGCGTTTTTGGTAACTGTAACACAGGCACGACATAAATAAGTTCCCCTAAAGTATGTGGAAATTGTAGTTTCATGGAATACTTTTGTTGTGCCTGTCTGTTCATTTGATAAAGCTTCGTAGCTCTTTCATTTTACAATTTTTAGTAATAAATTTTACGCTTAGGTAATTTTAAACCCACTCAGATGCCTCCTACACAATCTTTGCTGCAATCGTCTAAGCGATTCTCGTTTATAAAATGTAAACGAAAAAAAATAATTTGGAAATTTGTACTGCGATGTTGAAGTATGCCAGTTGATACAATTTAAACTTGAACTGGACTTCTATTAACTATAAACAATTTCTTACAAAAAACGTTTAATAATCAAACTACTCATCATTATCATCATCAGGAACAGCTTCATACAATTACACACTTTAAACTTTATTGACTTTGTTATCGAAACGCCTTTCACTGTTACGTTTTTTGTGAAATGCTGTGTAGCCTACATTAATTAATGCTTAGAGAAAGAGCTCCAAAGAGGTTTGTTGATGGTAAAACCAACCAGAGCAATCAGTCGAATGTTGCTTTGCAATATTGGGGTCCGATTCTCTAACATTGATCCTGTAAATTCACCTCTAACACCTCCTGTAAATTACAAAGAGTTATTAGTATCACTGTTAGAGGAAGAAGAATATAAAGAACACAAACAGTTTGGAAATTATTTTATATTTATTATAATTAAAAAGTAAATGTGTGATTGCTTATACTAATATATTATGTGGTTTCACTGTGTGACATTTCTCGCTTCCTCTTTTCTTTCTACCTCTCTTATTGGTATTAAAGTTTCACTCACTCTCCATCCACTTTATCGTCCTACCGTCTTTAACGTTTACATTTTTATATTTTATTTATTAATTTCTTTTGTCGCTATTTCTCGCACTTTCATTCTCTTTCCGTCTCTCGTGTTAACTGTTTTAATCATTCTCTCTATTTATCTTTTTCTTTTATGCTATTTCTCTTCCTTTGACACTCTATTTATTTCTCTTCCCTTTGTATCTATCTCTGTCTCTCTCTCCCCTCTCTCTTATTATTTCTTTCCTTCTCTCTTTCCTAGTTCTTTCATTCTTTCTCTTCCTTACTATCTCTTCCTCTTACTTTAACTTTTTCTCTAGTTCTATTTCCTTCTCATTTGCTCATTCTCTTTATCGTTCATTCACTTATTGCCTCTTTCTCTTTCTTCTTCTTTAATTTTCTCTCTTTCATCTTTTCCTTTCGCTCTCTTTCTTACTCTCCAGCTACGGTCTTTTTGACTTTTATAATAAACTATAAATGTAAACTACATGTATTACTGGTTTGCATAACTTGTAAAACTTCACTTCACTTACCTTGAAAGATTTTCTAAATTCACTTGACACAAGTAAATACAAGACTGGGTTGAGAATTGTAAACATCAAAAACAGTAAATATGATATCTTATAGATGATATACTTGCCGCTGAAGGTTCGGAAAGGTGTATAATGTTTATGCAACCCATTAACAACACTTACAGGTCCCAAGCAGAAGAAACACTCCAACACTACTGCAACTAAAAAAAATAAATTATGTAAAAACAACGTCTCTCGATTTGATATTATTTGCATGGTTTTCCCACATGTAGTCCTGCTGAATAAATCTTCGTAAAAGACAACTATTTTTTTAAATGTAACTGATATACACAAATCAAAATAAATATAGTTTATTTAATTTCAAGCCCAGTTTTGAGTAGAATGCATATTACTTTATATTAGTTGTCTAAATGTTTGTTGGAAACAATAATCCTTATATATTATTTCTCAAAGGTGTTTTTTTTTTTTTTTTTCGCTAAATGATATCTCTCTTAATTCTTCATAAAAATTAATTATTTAAGCTTCATTTTAAAGCTTGTGTTCTAGTTCAGTAAATAGACAAAAAAAGGCCAAAAGGTGGGAACACCCGGTGCAAATACAACCCGATTTTTATGATTTATGTGTTCGTCTTGGCAAGAAAATTAATGTTAAAAACACATTTTTTGTGCTTTTCGTTTTGGTTTTTTTATGTACCGGAAAAATAGAAAATGTTTAAAAAATCAAATTCAAATGTTACCACGTATAAAACGAGTTTTTGGGTGTAACTGGTAATTTGGGGATTTTGGGAGGCACTGATCATGAATATATAAAAATTCATCATTGCGGATACAAAATGACTGCCATTTTCTTTAAAAATTCAACTGTTTTTGAGGTTTTAAATAATATTTCTTATGTAAGTTAATTTTTATTAAATCTTTAGTCGCTAATCACGAATATAAAATCAAAATTAAAAACAAACAAACAAGCTTTCCCAAAATGGCCGCCATAAATGTTACAAATTATATGATTTTTAGTGATTTCTTCGTGTATTCCAGTAAAAATATAAAAAAGATAGAACCCGTTGCAGTTTAACCGATTTGTATGATTTTTTGTTTTATTTGTACGTCTCGGCATGTAGATTAAATTGAAAACAATTTTTGTGTGCTGTCCATTTTTTTGGAAATGTACTGGAAAAGTTATAAAATGTTCCAACAATTTCCGAATTTTAATATCTTAACTTCTAAAACGATTTTTTTTTATCAAACTGGTTACTTGGGGGTTTTGGGATCACGAATTACATAAAATATGAAAATTCAACATGGCAGATACAAAATGACTATTATTATTATTATTATAAAAAAGTTTTCAGCAAAAAAAATATGTAAAATGATCAATAAAATATGCACTTAAAAAAAAACAGTTTTTATTGCATAAACAATTAAGGGAGGATAGCACACGAAAAAATGTTAACTTTTTTTCTACTCGTCGAGAAGAATAAATTTAAAAACAAAAACCATCAAAATCGGTTAACCTGCACCGGGTCCTCACCCAAATGTCTATTTTTACTGTACTATTCCCCGCTATTGACAAAAAATAGACAAACAACTTAAAATTCATGTTTTCTGTAGAAAATGTTATGTAGAATACTTTTATATTATACTTCATATGGTTCCTAATGAAAGGCGCCATCAATTAACAATCTGTTTAACTAACTGGCAGCTGTTAGTTAGATTTTTTTACATGCTATATGCAAGTGTAATCTATCACACAAATCAATCAAATTAAACCAGCGTAAATAAATAAACGTAATTTACTTAATTAAATTAATGTATTATATCAGGTAAGTACTCCTTACTCGCGAAATATTCGCACATGTCAACTAGTTTTACTTATAATTTTTCTTTTTTCGTATCATTAATATTATTACTTTTGCTTAGGCCTAATATATATTTCTAATAGTTAAAATAATGTAAAAACGTTTGGCTGGCTCAAGATAATCATCTAATATTGAACATATTAAAAACTAATATTATGAGGCAAAAAATATATAAATGTATATAATTGTTGTTACTAGTGTTATATATATAAAATTATTTATACATTTTACTGTAAAAAAAGCAAAACTTTTAAAAGGAAAAATTAAAAAACTATAAAAATTGTAAATACCTGATATCTTCAGACTCCCCAAATTAGCTGTTCTCGTCTTTCCGACGCTAAACTATCTCAGATCTTGTGAAGAGTACATAATTTTCAATCCGATTGGAACGTATAGAACTATGTTACACTACATTGGGAAAAGGAAAATTACAATTGTACGAAGCTCAAAGATGAATAATGTAGTGAACCACCCGCAAATTATTCCTTCGCCAACTAAGCATACATTCTGGAAATGATCAAATACATTAGTAACATTCTCAACTAGCTTAAAGTATTACATCTGAGATAAATACAACAAACAACACAAAATGCATGGTAATTACACTTAACGAATTATATTACTTAGAAAGAAACTATGCATTATTATATTGTATTGTATTGTGATTTATTGTATTGTATTATTTCGCATCAAATCGTATTGTATAGTATCATATCTTATTTTATTGGAAAAAATTACAAGCTCAAGCCTAGGGAGTTGTTATTGACGAAAAATTAAACGGTAAAACTTACATTCAATTTTTAACGAGCTTAATTCTACGAGCTTTACTCTTGGTGCAAAATCTTTAGTTATGCCACAATTAAGACTGCATATTATGTTTATGTTTACTCACACCTCATATATATAGCGTAGCCATCTGGGGTAACTCAGCAGAGTCCGTAAAAATATTCGTAAGAAAATGTTTTAATAATTTGGAATGTAGTCTACAGATTCGTGTAAAAATATATTTAAAAAAATAAGTTTTTAACCTGTCCCTGTATCTATATTTTGAACGTTTCGATATCAAATCCAACCAGAGTGGTGTCAGTCAGCACCAGTATTCCTTGCGCATCCAAATAATTCAATAGACAATTCATAGATTGGACGTATTCCAACGTGGTGTCAGTCAGCACCAATATTCCTTGCGCCTACAAATAATTCAATAGACAATTCATAGTATGAACGTATTCCAAAGTGGTGTCAGTCAGCACCAGTATTCCTTGAGCCTACAAATAATTCAATAGACAATTCATAGATTAACCGTATTCCAACGTGGTGTCAGTCAGCACCAATATTCCTTGCGCCTACAAATAATTCAATAGACAATTCATAGACTGAACGTATTCCAACGTGGTGTCAGTTAGCACCAATATTCCTTGCGCCTACAAATAATTCAATAGACAATTCATAGATTGAACGTATTCCAACGTGGTGTCAGTCAGCACCAATATTCCTTGCGCCTACAAATAATTCAATAGACAATTCATAGATTGAACGTATTCCAACGTGGTGTCAGTCAGCACCAATATTCCTTGCGCCTACAAATAATTCAATAGACAATTCATAGATTGAACGTATTCCAACGTGGTGTCAGTCAGCACCAATATTCCTTGCGCCTACAAATAATTCCATAGGCAATTAATAGACTGGATGTATTCCAATGCGGTGTACTATTACTTACACTGGTTTAAGTTATACAATCGACAATATTTAAAGGAAATTAATTCTTTTTGTGAATTTGAGATTAACTTAAAATTATACTTCATTAAGCGGTCATTTTTCTTAGTGTGAGATGACTTGAGCCACTAGACAATCTTTGATGCTAAACAATTGTTGTTTGGTTCCTTTGTTAAGTAGTATAGACCTACTGTTGTTGTTGTGTTTATTTTAAATATATAATTTTTTCTTTGTGTGTAATGAAAATTCTTGTGTGTACTGCAGTCTTGCTGCTTTTTTTATATCTACAGGAATACATTTATAAATACACATTTTCTTAAAATAAATGTTTGTCATATTGTATACATTGCATATTTACCCAGACCAAAGAATAAATAAAGCAGACAATCCATACACCGGCAATTAACTTAATAGTACAAGAATGGCTGATAAGAGTGCACGCGTAGAAAGGATGGCATACTGCAAATGTAACGGTCCACAGTAAAGGCCAATGTGATAAACATCGATGAGTAGTAACCCCAAATGGTTGGCAAAAATAAAAAGTCAGACAGCAGAAGCAGGAGAAAGTTGAGTGCAAAGTAACTGAAAACAGAAACATTATTTAAACAAAAATTCGGCTAAATAGACATTTAGAAAGAAATTTTTGACAACGATAGTAAAACTAACGCCACTTCTCAAAATTTAAAAAAATATTGCACAGAATCTTGAAAACTGTGAAGTCTCAGGTACATTATCAATAAGTAAATTTAGATAATTTTCCTAAATAACTGAAGTAAACTTTAGTATAGGCCTACATTAAAAGTAATAAATTTAGATAGTTTTCCAATTATTTAATTCATTCAATTGGTCCTGATTATTGGAAGTATAAACAAGAATTTTACTAAGGTATATATTTAAAATAATCAACTTTCTGTAGGTAGTCTAGGAAATTATTAACGTACTGTACAATTCATCAAATAAATTTACAAATTTTCTAAAACATTTGATTGTAACCGAAGTATATTTTTCAGACATCTACTTAATTGCAGATAGTCTAGACCACTGTGAAGTCTCAGATACTTTATCAATAAGTAAATTTACATAAGTTTCCTTTCAACGAGAATGTAAATGAAGTACATTTTTTAGCAGATTTATTGCTGATAGTGTAGGTTATTAAAAAATTTCATTAAATTTATGTAGGTAATTTTCAAAAACATTTAATTCATTTCAATTGGTCTGGATTATTAGAAGTCTCAGTGTAACTGAAGTGTATTTT
>JAGFPH010000066.1:170208-209735 GCA_018207615.1 Philaenus spumarius
CAATACTGAATATACTATAGATCGCGCGCGGATTGTCACTCCGCAATTGTAAATAGACTCCTCATTGACAGTAAATAGAAAACTATCGACAGTAACAGCAGGGCTCTAGGTAAACAGGTGGTCCGACAGTTTCATCTAAGTGAAGGGGTAGCTACTAGGACGCTCAATGTCGAAGAAAGCCTACCAATTTCAGAAAACTAAAATTTCCTCGTTGCGGAGTGTCACTTCGCGGCTCAACCTATTGAGGGTTAAACCGTTTGAATATTATTTAAAACTAGCGCATGAAGCGATTTTTGATACGATCTAACCTTAAAGCTAGAGGTAACCAAAATGATGTAACAAAAAAAATATTACATAATTAGTAGACACAATTTCAAACCCGTCCAAACTAGTGAAAATGTTATAAATATCACCAATATCTTTTGTCTGAAACTATTGTTGATACCTGCAACAATTAGCACAAGGGACGAATATATTTATTTAGTGTTAAACTTATATTATTATAGTAATGAATAGAACTTTGTTATCTACTTGTGTCTGAAGGCAGATTTACGAATTAATTAGTAACCAATCACTGAATCGGATAAACATTTTGTAAATACCGTTTGTTTTCTAGAACAAGCCAGCGGCTCATTCCACTTGTTGAGTGTCTAAAATTAGCTTGAGTGTAAGAAGGATGAAATTTCTGGAATAATTTTGCCTCCTGCTCAAATTAAATTACAAAGCATATTTTCAATAATTTAGTTGACTAAATTGTCCTTTTACACCCCCATAGATTAAATTACCTTATCTACCTTTCTAATAAAAAATAACTACTCTATTTTAATTTTGTTATTGTTATTGTTATTTATGGATATTTTCCGGTTTCTCACCGGTTCTGCTGTTGAATGATGTCACATACATAATAATAGTTTCTGTTGTGTCCGTCTTCACACCATTTGACAATAAGAACTCTTCTCAAACTTTCCAAGGAAATCATTTGTGACAAATAAACATAATTTGACAAACAAAAATAAATTTATGTTTAATAGTACGGTATCAATGTAAACATAGTTGTGTGCTCTAAATTGTTCTCCTGTTTCATTAGTCCAAATGGAAAAAAAGTCGTTAAACAATGCTAACGTTAAACTTCCTAATCATTGACAAAACTTACAGTGTAAAACAATCACTTGTGCAGTTCATATAGCGAGCAAAGGAAACACTTTATTTTAACTGAAACCCAGACATTTAACACTTAAGAATCCACAAGTTTTAATTACAGTGCCCCAAAAAGGCGTATTTTCTAAGGTAGGTCGACTTAAACATAATGATAAAGGTCTTTTTTAAAAGTAAAAAAATATAAAAGTAAAGGTACTTTTGCGGATAACGGCCCTAAATATATAATATTTTATTTATAGGCCATTTAACTGTTTTACGTCTGAAATGGAATTGAATTTACTAACGGTTTATTTTTCAAGACATTTGAAGTGAATATCAGTTCTAGCAGATTAGTTACTATTTTAAATGGTAGATGGCGTGAGCTGGTGTTTATCAATCTAAATAACGTTACACTGTTTAGCTGCATATTACTTTTATTTACTACATAATGCATGTTACCAACATAATGCATAATGTATTTAGCAACATAATGCATGTGTATTTAACGCCAAAGGATGGGGGAGAAATGTTTCGATGTAATAAGTAATACAATACAAATTTTACAACAATTATATTTTTTTAATATTTTCTTTTCTTAACATTGTAATATATTTCTACAATGACATACAAACACAATTTTACTAAATGCATTTTTCACCAGATGGACTGCTTCACAGGATCCTTTTTAAGGAAGTGTGACTCCAATCTTTTATCCTTTTTGGTTCTTGGCGATCGACATAACACCTCCTGTAAATTACAAAGAGTTATTAGTATCACTGTTAGAAAAAGAAGAATATAAGAAACACAAGCAGTTTAAAAACAACAACATATTTTATATTCATTATATTTCAAAAGTAAATTTGTGATTGTTTATATTTATATAATCGTCTGGCATCACTGTGAGAAATTCTCTCTCCCTCTTTTCTTTTATTCTCCCTTATTACTAAAGTATAATGGCGTTAGGTGGTAAAGAGGACTAGACACTCATAACCACGCCTATTAAAACTTCTCTTACTCTCCTTGCCCCTTTTATCGTCCTCCCCTGTTACCGTTTACATTTTTATATTTCTTTTTCTTTTTCTTACACTTTCATTCTCTTTCAGCTTTTCCTTTCGGTCTCTTTCTTACCCTCCAGTTACGTCTTTTTGACTTTATAATAAACTATAAATTATAAACAACATGTATTGCTGATTTACACAAATTGTAAAGCTTCACTTCACTTGCCTTGAAAGATTTTCTAAATTCACTTGACACAAGTAAATACAAGACTGGGTTGAGAATTGTAGACAGCAAAAACAGTAAATATGATATCTTATAGACGATATACTTGCCGCTGAAGGTTCGGAAAGGTGTATAATGTTTATGCAACCCATTAACAACACTTACAGGTCCCAAACAGAAGAAACACTCCAACACTACTGCAACTAAAAAATAAATAATGTATCCCCATATGTAATCGAGCTGAATAATTCTTACAAAAAGACATTATTATTTAAAAAAAATATAATTCATATTCACAAATCAAAATAAATACAATTTATTTAATTGTTAGTTTACTGTTGAGAATGTTTATTGCTTTAGACTAGTTGTATAAATAATAATAACTTTGTTGAAAACAATAATTTTTATTTTAATAAGTTTATTATTATGTTTGTTTTGTTTCGTATTATTAGTATTATTACTTTTGTTTAATATACATTTTTAATAGTATTAAAATAATGTAAAAACGTTTGAAAATTTTCTACTAATGGTGTTAATTGGCAAAAGATAAACATTTAAAGGTGAGCATACCAAAAAACTAGTGTTACTAGTTGTATACATACAGTTTACTTAATACATTTTACTGTAAAAGACGCAAAAATTTTAAATGACCAAATTAATAGAAACATTACTTTGAATTACCTGATATCTTCAGACTCCCCAAATTAGCTGATCGCGTTTTCGTCTTCCCAACGCTAAACGATCTTAGATCTCGTGCTGAGTCCATAATTTTCAATCCGATTAGAAAGTATAGAACTATGTTACACAACATTGGGAAAAAGAAAACTACAATTGTATGAAGCTCAAAGGTGAATAATGTCAGCCACCCGCAAAGTGTGTCTTTACCGACTAAGCATACGCTCTAGAAATTATAAAATAAATTAGTAACATTCTCAAGTAGCTTGAAGTATTAAACCTGAGATAAATACTACATCACAAAATGCATGTTAATTATAATTAACTAATTTTATTAATTAGAAATAAACTATATATTATTATATTTTACTAAGCAGATACCCGTGGCTTCGCACACGGTCCAAAGTTTCGCCGCATAGTAATAAATGTTTGTTGTTTTAGGAGTTGTTATTACATTTTCACCCCTTAGCAGCAGGCTATAAAATGAAACTATGATTTACATAGTTTATATGTATTGTAAGAAATAAGTGTACCAACTTCCAGCTCTCTAGCTTATTGGAAAGTATAGTAATTAATTTGTATTGTTTTAGGGGGTTGTTACATTTTCACCCCTTAGCAGTACACTAAAAAATACAAATATGGTTTACTTTTGATATATATCTTGTAAGAAATAAATGTACAAATTTAAAGCTCTCTAGTCTTAATGGAAGTATAATAATAAATATTTATTATTTTAGGGGTTGTTTCGACCCATTAATCTAAAAGAATTCTAGCCTATGTCTCATTCCAGATCAAGATCTATATGTGTACCAAATTTCATTCAAATCCATCCAGTAGTTTTTACGTGATTGAGTAACACACACACAGAGCGACACCATAAGATTTGTATATAATAGTATAGATTTTATTTTGGTGTATTGTATTGTATTGTAATGTATCGTATCGTATTGTATTAGAAGAAACTACTATTAATATTAAGTTCAGGCTCTTCTAAATTCTTGAGCGTTGTTATTGTCGGAAAATAAACTAAAAATCTTACATTAATAGTTTTTAATAATTTTAATTATTCGTGCTTTACAATTGGTGCAAGTATTATGCCACAAAGTTATGCCACAATTAAGACTGCATATTATGTTTATTACGTTAACTCACACCTCAGAATATGGCAAAGCCATTGGGGTAAGTCTGCAGAGTCCATAAAATTGTTCGTAAAAAAATAATTTTAATAATTTGAAATGTACAGATTCGTGTAGAAATATATTTAAAAAAATAATGTTTTAACCCGGCATTGTATCTATATTTTGAATGTTTTAATATTAAATCTAACCAAAGTGGTGTCTGTCAGCGCCAGTACACCTTGCATCGACAAAAACTTCAATACATAATTCATAGACTGAAGATATTACACTGGTTTAAAGTTACTATCAACTGTCTCAATATTTAAAAGAAATTACTTCGTTTAGTGAATTGAGATAAACTTAAAAAGATACAACTAAGCGGGCATTTTTCTGGGTGTGAGATAATTTAAGCCACTAGACGATCTTTAAAGCTATGCAATTGTTGTTTGGTTCCTTTATTAAGTAGTAGAGACCTAATGTTTTTGTTGAATCTTTGTAAACATATAATTTTTTCTTTGTATGTATAATGACAATTCTTGAGTGTACTGCAGTCTTGCTGCTTTTGTAGCCTATACCTATAGGTAAAAGTTACAAATAAAATTTGTATTAAAGTAAATGTTTGTCATATAGTATATATTAAATATTTACCCAGGCCAAAGAGTAAATAAAGCAGACAATCCATACCCCTGCAATTAACTTAATAGTACGTGAATGGCTGGTTAGAGTGAGCGCGTAGAAAGGATGGCATACTGCAATGTAACGGTCCACAGTAAAGGCCAATGTGATAAACATCGATGAGTAGTAACCCCAAATGGTTGCCAAAAATAAGAAGTCAGACAGCAGAAGCAGGAGAAAGTTGAGTGCAAAGTAACTGAAAACAGAAACATTATTTAAAATAGACATTGGAGAAGAATTGTTGACAATGATAGTATTAACGCAACTTCTCAATATTTAAATAAAAATTGCCGATAATCTAGACCACTGAGAAGTCTCAGATACAATATCAATAAGTAAATTTACGAGAATGTAACTGAAGTAAATTTTAGTATAGGCCTACATTAAAACTAGTAAATTTATGCAATTTTCCAAAGCATTTAATGCATTCAATTGGTCCTGATTATTAGAATTCTAAACGAGAACTTTACTAAAGTATATATTTAAAACAATCAACTTTCTGTAGGTAGTCTAGGAAATTAGAAACGTGCTGTACAACTCATCAAATAAATTTAGAAATTTTCTAAAACATTTAATTGTAACCGAAGTATATTTTTCAGACATCTACTTATTGCAGATAAACTAGACCACTGGAAAGTCTCAGGTACATTATCGATAAGTAAATTTAGATAATTTTCCTTTCAACGAAAATGTAACTAAGTAAATTTTAGTATAGGCATAGATTAAAACTTGTAAATTTAGGTTTTTTTCCAAAGCATTTAATTCATTTCAATTGGTCTGGATTTTTAGAAGTCTCAGTGTAACTGAAGTGTATTTTCACAACAGTTTACTAGTTAACTTATTGATGATTCAATTTTTAAATTCCGATATAAATTTGGTATGACATAACTTTTCTTACCTTTCGAAGTGATTGTACATAAATATCCATATGACCGACAACAAGCATATACCATCCGACACCGCAAGACTAAAGATGTAGAAGTCGGCTGAAGTACGTGTGCGCGGCTGACTCGCGATGATGTAACAGACCAGGATGTTGCCCGAAAAGCCGAACAAACAACCACATATCAAAAACACCAAAAAGATTGTTTGGAATGGTTCTTCTTTGGACGCTTCGCTAAACAAGTTTATATAATCACAGCCAACATGAGACGTATTACAGATATCCATTTACGAGAAGATTACAACAGATTTGACGGAAGCTTAATTTTGTAAAGAAATTTTTTTAATGGAGCATAGAAGAAATTTTGCTAATCTGATCTCGTTTAAAAATCAAGAAAATAAACAGTTTTTCTTTCAGTTAATTTCTATTTCCATTTAAGAATGTTTATAAACTCAGGTTTTGATTAGGCCTACCGCAATTAAAATGTTTTATTTAAAACTTTAAAGATATTGTTTAGAAAAAATATATTTCATTGAAGACATTTGGAATAAATATGACTGGTTTCTTTTCGAACTAACACTTCTTGGAATTCGTATAAACACTGATTAAAATAAAACACCATAATAGTATCACACCGCCCTATCTAAATATCTTATCTGAATAACCAAGCATAAATTAAACCAACATTAAAAATCAATTACATTGCACATTATCTTGTTATTGGCAGTTGTTCGGTTTAGTTCAGCTTTATAAGTAATTAATAATCCATTGAGTTTTAAAACTATAGAACTATACTTTATTATTATGTAAATAATGCAGGGATATTCTAACATAACCTGGACCACCTGCTCGTCCAGAATATAAGTAAGCATTTGTGACATATAACTGTAGACACGTTGCTATCTTGGAAAATACAAGGAATATAAAACACACCTTTCTTAGGCCTACTTCTTATGCATTTAAAAATTCGATTTCGTAATTTTAAATCATTTTGTATGATTTTAAGCAGCCAAATGTTGTAATAGAGTCAATATAGGGAAGCGATGATGAAGAGGGCGCTGACCAAAATACGAACAATTACGTCTGATCAACAGCGAAATGCAGAGCACGGTGTGTAAGGAAACGAAAACCTTTTACATAATGGCTTTCCGTCAGCTTCGTCATATTATGTCCGCTTCCTCTAGCTTTTACTTTAGAACAAAACAGCAAATCAAGTGTAAATTATTTCTCTAGCATGTTGTCTTAATGCATATTTTAAGGATTTGCTTGTGTAAGCAATAAAGTTCTTCCAAATGAATTTTCTAAACTTTTTACTTTTCAATTTTGACTAAGGTCAATATTACTTAGATATGTCATACTGCTAATTTAATAATGAGCAAAGGCAAGTGCTAATTATTGTTCCTTTAAATTTATAAGATTAAATTTACATATTTGGAAACAGCTGTTGCATATTCAAAAACCGTGTTAAAACAAATTTACCAACAGAAAAATTATATATCCGATAATACTGATCGGCTATATTACTGAATTTGGTCTCATTCTTTAAAGAAAATTAACTGAATTTAAATCAAGTAAAGTTTTGATGTATGATACCCTGTAACGTTTTGAAGTACTTACAATATAGTTCCAGCCAATACGTTTCTTTAGACCAATCAGAACTAAATTAAAAATCCACTGTCACATGTTCAAAAAGTTCGTGAAAGACCAAGAATCGACCCATCGATATCACCAAACAATTTAAGAAAGTTGATCTACAAAAAGAAGTATTACTCTTTCTGGGTGTACACCAAATAGAATACTATATTTATTGCATGGCAAGTTTTAGAATTGTTTTTCTTTTGTAACTGTCTATATGCATTTTCTGAACTAATTTATGTTCTGTGTATGTAAATAGCAAGTATAGCGATTACGTCTATTAAGCCCAGATACCTTATATAAGGGTAATAGGTCTTCACCAGATTCAACCTACAAATTTTTGAGTCCAGTACTCTCACCTCTCAGCTACAAGGTCATCTAAGAGTTGATATAAGCAATATTCATTGATGCTATTATTTAAAATAAACTAAAACACACAATACACTAAACAATTTAAAAGAACAAAACAAAAGTTTGGCCTACAGTTGTAAGTGTATCACAAGAGAATGTCTAAAGTTTTTTTAAACTTTGTATTACTATTTAATAGTATTTTTAAGTTTGGCCCATTTTAAAGTTTAGAGCATTTTTATATAGTCTGTTATTTACTAGTTCAGATACTGTATATATATATCAATTATACAATAAGTTTAGAGTTTAGAATTAAAAGGCAGTTGTATAGTAGCATTTTACTGACTACTCCTATCCGGCTGCGTTTGATATTGAACTGAAATGAAACTTATTTATTTGGTCCTTTTATAAAATCTTGATAGAAGATAAAATAAATAACAGGTTTAATTGGAAATTCTGTTTATCGTTTAAAATGTCTGTCTGTGTATCAATTCCAAGTGTGTAGAATTCATTTTGTTCCTGTACGTCTATGTATTTGCCTTATTATAGAAATGCAATATTTCCATGTTTGTCTGTATGTTGGTGTATGCATGGTTGTAGTCTATCAGGTGTTCAGCGAAAGTTGATTTTATTGTTGTGTTTGATTTTTTGGAGTTGGGAATATGTTCCTTAAACCTTATATAAACATGTACTGTATTTAAAAAAATCTCTTCAGTCCTGCAATTGGTAACACTACAGTTTCATCAATTAGTTTTTTGACACGATAATTTATTTCATACATTGTTTTTAATAGACAGATGTTTGACCTTTTATTTTAAAGCTATTAATTTCAACAATTTACGGATGGTAAAAATGTTTAGTAGGAATAAAGGATTAGTGGAACATATTTTAGGAACTTATTTTGTCCTAACTTTAAAAAATGCAATGCTTTTATTAATTTTACTAAGTTATTCTAATAGGTCAATAAAGTAATGTATCATTTAAAGTCTATTAAAACCCCTAATTCTTGATATTATGTTATAAGTTGTCTACGATAAAAGGCCTAGGTCTTTTTAGTAGGTTAAGGGACCCTTTTTCTTAAAAAGTATAAATAAAAATAAGGAGAACATGTAAAACAATTCAAATGTATTGCCGAAACGAAAAGACCGCTCAAAACACCTGGGTACTAACAATAATTAATTGTCTATGCCTGGTTTTAGGTGGTACGCTGAATGGTCACACATTTCAAATAGTACTTGGTAAGTTGGAGACGTCTGGCTAAAGGATATTCTGCGTCTAATTATGCACCTAAATAACTTTGCCATCAGTTCCAGTAGGTAAATACCCTTTTTCATATATATTATCTATCATATTTCTATGTGAGAGCATATTATAGTGCCAGAACCACGCGATCTTTCTACTTGTGAAATTGTCTTGTCTTTTGTGAACTTAGACAACCACAGATAACTGAGTGAATAACAAGTTAATCGAACAATCTTTGACAGCGAGGTTTGGTTTATTTTAACTGGATATGCGAATAATCAGATAATGCACATGTGTACAGTAAATTCCAATACTTACATACGGGTTTTCACCTCACTTCATTGGTGTCCCTAAGGTTTTTATAAGAAGTGCAAGGTCTAAATGACGAATAATTGTTGGTCCAATCATTTTACGCAAACATCATAGTGATATTATTCCAAGAAGTCGGTGAGGTAAGGCAAGTTTCTAATCAAAAGAAAATGCGATTTACAATTTATATATTCATCAACAACAAAACGAATGCTTAACAATTATTGATGAAAATGAATCGAATGATTTGTTATAATTAGTTATTTAGAGAAGGTGTTTTACTAGTTTTTAATGTGATTAATTTATTTGACATCTTTACTAACTACTACAAGGTTCAAATGTTTTAGTAACGTTCACTGTAGTATGTAATTTAACTATGATAAAATTTTTAAATAGTTACGTAGTTTTTTAATAGTTTTTATAAAGGAGTAACAGATCATTAAGTAAAGTAGGCCTACATATAGCGAGCAAACGAATTTCAATTGGTTTCAACTAAACCAAACTATTTGGCACTTAAAGAATTTAAAGAAAATATTTGTTTTCAATTCCCAGTGCCACAAAAGCGACATTAGGGGAAGGGGTGGTTATTGAAGAAATTAAAAATACTAATATATGTCAACTGTTACTTAATTATATGAATTTTTAACGTAATGTTTCAAGATTTTGAAAAATGTTTTGGCTTACTTAATCCTGTTTCAAGATAGGGACCGATTTTTCAAAATTGCAAAAATTTAGAATTTTGGGAATAGCCCTATATCTAAATAAGTTCAAACGCAATTTACGTCAAGTTGGATATCAACTTGAAGAATTCTCAAAGCAGAATTTGTATAAATTTTGGCCAAACTTCAAGCAATTCAAAATGATAGACAGAAATTGCTTTGGAATGAAACTTGATTGGTACAAAAAATACCAGCACATTGAGAAAATCAATAAATTTACAATAATAATTTAAACTGAAAAACAAACAAAAATATTAGATTTTATTTTTAAAAAATCTAATTTGATTGTCATAGCATTCAGTTTAACTCAACATAATGCTGTAGAATTTTTTTTAAATTCATTGTATTCCCAGCTGTTAGTTGTAATCTGTATTGAATTAAATGTTTGCTGACATTGATTTTATTTTGCCTTAACCTAAATAACATTAATGAATATAACTCAATGAAGGAATTAAAGAATTTAGAACGATTGGTAACTATATAATGTTAAAATATATATATATATATATATATATTAATTGAATTAATATATAAACCAAAACCATATTTATTTCGTCCGAAATCGGTAGCCATAAGGTAACAATATATTTGTTAATGAATTGCTACTGTAATTTCAGTCAAAATCAGCTGGCAAAAGCTATGAATATTTGTAATTTTATTCCTATGAGAATTACAGGCAAAACAGCTGAGTTAGCAGTTTCAAAATTTATGATTTTTATAGAATTAAATATTATTTTCACTTATAAATTTTAGAGTTTTACTGCAGTTCTACCAAATTGGATTTAAATGTTTATTGATTCGTCAATTCTAACACAATATTTATAATTTAGAAAAACATCAATACATTAATAAACATTGTGTATAATTTAATGAAACATAATTCAATAAAACGAAAATAATCACTGAACGTAGTATTCGTAAACAACCTAAACATAAAATTCAAGAAACTGAGAGCTGGATCAAGGCTAACAACATGTTTTGAAACGACCTATATACTATGATTTCTATATTAACAATACAATTATTTTCATCGAGCAGAATAATAAGTTCTAGATAGACCCATACGCAATATCCTTTCATACATACACACTTTCGTTATGCTAAAATTCACCTCCACTTAGGTTTACACAACTTTGTTAAAGAAGAATTCAATATTATTGAGATTAATTAAAAACACTTTTAGCATTTTACACAAATAAAACAAGTACGTTAAAAAATAATTGTTAAAACGACTTTTATGAAACTCTAGTTTTTTTAAACTGACTGACTTAATTATCAAGAAAATAAGTTGGTAGTTTTTCATTGAGTAAATGCGAGAGATTTGTAGAACATACAAAAAAGCGCTTCCCAGTGACGCCAAATTATTAATAGTCCAGTCAAATTGTGTGTTTCGCAAGAAAGTTTTGGGGTAGTTTTGGTTTCGTCCATTTTATATGTTTTTTGGGGTGCTGAATCCGAATCTGAGGTTTGCCTACAAAATTTCGTGACGCATCATTGAAAAAATGAAAAACATGTAAAAACTCATGAGTTTTGGCGGCTTTTTGCTTTTAACTTAAAAATTATCAACTTTTTGTAAATAACCTTCCTATTAAAAAAGAATGTACATAGAATTTACTACAAATTTCATTTTATAAGTAATTTTCTCCGACGAACCGTTCGGGCTCAAGCGCTAATTTAAAATTGGCGTATTTTGCCCGTCTCCCCAATAACTCACATTTTCCACTCCAAAACTTTAATTTAACATATTAAAAGTTGTTAATTAGTGAATTCCTTCCTGTTCTCTGCATATACCTTATTTAGATCGTATATGTGAAGGTACAAATTTTTTTTTCAAAAATTAAATATAATAATGTTCAAGTTATATGAAGTCCAAAATTTTAGAAATTTAGTTACACAAAATTGAAATTGCATAGAAAATCTTGAAAAATTATTACATATTATTATATTGTTTTATATATTACATATATTATGATTATATGTATATTACATTACTATGTTAGGCATTGTCGTTTAGAGGGTCCTGGCTGAGGTTCTTTGAAGGCGGCGGATCCTAGCCCAGGTTCGGGTTGTACTATCGTTGGGACTTGTTCATCTGGAAATGAAATAGGTGGTGCGAAAGTAACAACTTTGATCCTATCTCAAGAAGAGATGAAAGTATGTTTTGTTGAAAATTCCAAAAACTGGGGGTGCTAATCTCATGAAAATACAAAATGGTGATTTGAAAAACCCACAAGTTTAAAACTTACAATTAGATGTAATTTCTGGTTCAGAATGAAAAAGGTATTTATAATAATATTAGTTTTACAAGTAAAATTTTCAATTTACAAATCAGCCGATTTGGCAAAACGACTGAGAAGCTGTGTTTTTAGGTTAGGCCTACATTTTAACATGCGGTAGTTTACGATTATTACCAGTAAACGTATGGGCCCATTTCTTTTTAACCCTCCGAATAGTAGCAAAAATAGGGGTGTTATAAGTTTAACGTGCGTATCCGTCGGTGGCATCGTAGCTCCCAAATGGATAAACCGATTTTGATTTAGTTTGTTTTATTATAATTAATATTGGCTCTGTAGAACTCTTACCTGTAAACCCCATATGCATGCATTTTCCTAATTTAGAATGTGTTTCATTAAACTTTCTACGCAGTTACCCCACATTGAGTGAACCACGTCATAAACCATATTGTGATTTTTCGTTCGCTAATATAAAAAAGTCATCATATCTCAAGAAAGCTTCGCTCTATTGACTTCGAGCTTGTGGCATTAAATTTCGAACAATAAAAACACATAAAATCAGTACCATGATAAATGTTAACTGGTACTTTGGCATGTTTTATAAAATAAAAAAAAAATAAAACTCACTTTTTATTTATCGATTTTGAAATCATTTGTTTGTGAGCACCAATTAAATGATCCGAATCTCCATGGTATCCAACTCTCTAGCTGTTATCGTTCTAGAGATGATGGAGTGTGTGGAGTTTGACTGTTGTATAATATATAGATAGAGACAAGTTTTTTTGCACACACAACTTTTTCCCTGTTCATTTGTGTTTTTTTTTTTCATTTTTGTGTTTCCCTGTTTTCTGGAATGAGTTTATATTATTTATTTGTTAACGTTATGCAATAAAACCGAACATTCCGCAAATTACGATTTAAGGCTAAACACTACTTAATCCCTTATTTAATGCCTTTGTCTGTAGATGTTTACTGCACATAAACCTGTGTAAACTTAACCTCTAAAACTGTCCTATAATTAAACTTAAGTGTAAAGTCAATAGAAATCACTTAAATAAAAATGTCATTACATCTCGTAAAAGAGGTAATAAAATAAAATCGTTAAGGGATATTATTTCTTTAAACCAACTTTTGCATCCTTAGACCGAATCGTTTTGGACATCGAATAAATTTTTAGTTTATATTGAACTATCGCCAACTCCAAAAGTTTTTCTCATATATATTTAAAACCAAATTAAACGTTTTATACCAGATCTCTTTATACTACTTTTCAGAAGTTTATTGAACATTTATTCATGATTTATCTGCATTCAATACTCAGAATGTATAGCTTAGCAGTGGCATTTCCGAGGGGCATGTTACACCATATTTCCATTAATTTAGCTCCTAGATTTTTATTTGATACTAGGGGAGAGACCACTACATGCTCCGCACGCCAACCTCCGATGGAAACTTCTTAAAACATATGTCATGTTTTATTTATAATAAAGGTGTTGGATTAATAATAACCTCAAAACTAAGATGATAAATAATAATGTTCAAATCAAATTATTTCGTATATTTTATAACAGCAGATATAATAAAGGTATAATATAATAATAAAGGAACCAGTAAGGCTCAGGTCTACACTTCAAAAACCTAACCAAAAAGATAGAAATACAAATCATTGTTTCATATTTTTTGAAATCAGATGTTAATATTGGTTATTCACTATCAATTACCGTATAATATACTATCAATAAATAGGCTTACTATTAAATTATAAAATGTCTTATTTATTTTTAATTAGGATGTAACATAGTTTATTCTTATTTTTAAATTCTATAACGCAAGTTTTTATTGGTTTGTGTGTGTTGAAACATGTGTTGGTTCGGTCTAGGCCTAACCTAAAATATTATTTTGTAATAGGCCTAATCTGGACGTATCCGAATCAACTGTTTTATCTGTTATTTTATTCAATTGGTTGCTATGGTAATTAATGTAAATACATTCAAGAAATATAATATTATGTGTTGGTTTATCAGTCTAGGCCTAACCTAAAACTATGTTTAATTTATTTTACTTGCCTTAACGGCAAAATATTCACATAATTTATGTTTTTGTGGACAACTTTGTACGTTTTAAATGATATAAGTTTCATTTTTCATCGTCGTTTTTCAGTTTTTCATAATGTTGCTTATTTATTGGTATTACAGCTGTGGGTTTAACTGTTTTCACCAAAGTAACAAGATCCAGTGGTGTTGTTGTTGCACAGAGTTGTAATCTTTCAAAGGAATAGTTGCCCATCATTTGAAAGGTACAAGATACAAGTTGGTCGTTAGAAATGGCCTATATAACTGTGAGGTCTACCGGTTGATCGCAGTAGTGTCATACAATTGAAAGTAGATCTTGTGATAAGGAGACTTAGGCAATGTATTTTTTTAACTTCCCGCTACCAATAAAGGGAAGTTATTGATTTCGGTCCGATTTTCGAAAGTCGAGTTTTCATTAAATCTCCACGTTTTGAGGTCCCAGGAAGCCATTCTGACTATTCCCGCCGAGGTGTCCGACGGGGTGTGTGTGTGTGTGTGGGTGTGTGTGTGTGTGTGTGTGTGTGTATGTGTGTGTGGATGTATGTGTGTAAATAAATTTTTGTCGTACAGTTTCTCAAAAACGAATCAACCGATTGAATTCTACGACATGTCATTCGAAAGGGTGTATCAAAACTTAGATCTGATTAGATTTGAGAGTTAATCCATCGAGCCAATCCGAAGAAATTTAAAAAAATAACATAAATTTTTTTTTTAATTTTTATGTTTTTTTTAAATAACTTTAAAGCGTGCGAAAAAATCATAATAAAACCATGTATACATTTTTTGTGCTTAAAAAACTGCTTCGACTGCTTTTTTGAAAATGAAAATCGGACGACGCATTCAAAAGTTATCGTTGTTTAAAAATTCACAAATTTTCGTTTTTTGGTATTTTTTGGTATTTTTTTAACATATCTTCCAGATTTCTCAACCAATCAATATAAACCTGTACATTTTCTTTTTGTGCTTTAAAAACTGCGTAGAATGCTTTTTTTTAAATGAAAATCAAACGACGCATTCAAAAGTTATCGTTGTTTAAAAATTCACAAATTTTCGTTTTTTGGTATTTTTTGGTATTTTTTTTAACATATCTTCCAGATTTCTCAACCAATCAATATAAACCTGTACATTTTCTTTTTGTGCTTTAAAAACTGCGTAGAATGCTTTTTTAAAAATGAAAATCGAACGATGCATTCAAAAGTTATCGTTGTTTAAAAATTCACAAATTTTCGTTTTTTGGTATTTTAACAAAAAAACTCATTTTAAGCGTTTAAAATTCAAACTAAGCGGGAAGTTCTAGGGTTGGCCTGCACGGTCAACCAATTTCCAGATTTTTTTTAGATAGAACACGTCATTTTTCGAAGACTTATTTTCTGAGCCTATGTAATGTGGGATGAATTGTATAATCTTTCAACTGTCCTTTATTTAAGATATCTTTACACTCTTTAAGAGCAATCTTATTAGTGTGTTTTAATTCTTGTACTATTGTTTGTCTGTACGAATTAAAATGTATTTGATTTCTCAACACAATCCAAGTATTTAATTTTCACTTAACATTTCCAGCTCGTTAGAAGCTTAGCCTCCCTTGTTCTACGATATCATCTAACAGAATCAAATTTAGAATATACCTAAGCCGATTGTTTGCATGCCTTAGATAAATAATTATTGTGAACAAACTGAGAGCTAAGTCTACTAATCAAATAATAAATACCTACTATTTGACACTGACACAATATTAAGTCAGTTTTCGTTCAATCACTTCTCTTTAATTGATTAAGATTTTTTTTAACTATCATTTACAGGCCTTAATTCAAGAAATTAAGTATTTTGTACTTATGATTTATGATATTTGATTTATTAAAAGCTTCAATAAAGAAATTTTCAAATTTTTAAAGGATTACTTAACGATACAGTTTGTAATTGTTTCTTTTATGAGTCGATTTCCTAATAAATATCTGTTTCCGATATCTCTTTAGTACTGCATTTAGTACACACACTCCCTATAAAATAGCATCAAATAAATAAAATTACGGCTGTAAAACTCGGGTGAACAATGTATAGGCTTATAAGTAGTTGCTTTATTTTAGAAGCAAACCACTGAACAAAAAATATACTAAAACAATAAAATTAAGTTAATATTATAAATCTTGCAGAGTGAAGTAAACTTATGTTTAGTGAAATAAATTGTGTAAATTCAGAAAGAATAATTAATTAACCACCCAAACTTTACAATGTGTTTGCTTTACTCAAGTTTAACACAATTAATCTTCAAGGATTATTTTTGCTTTCCAGACGGGACTTTAATTCAGTTAAACTTTGTTCCAAAAACTCGTTTTTCATTTTCATTGTTTTACATTAATTTGCACTTCCAGTTCTGTATTGTGCTGCTTTATAACTTTGGACAGTGTAAGTATAAATTTTAAAAAACTACAAAATAATTAAGGTTAGCTTAAAAATTTTTCTTTGCGTTTCAAAATGTTTTGATTTTACTAAGAAGTTCTAATGTTGATGGGGTCTCAATCCATGCTGCTTGGCTTGCTTATGGATTTGGAGCCCAACAAATTCAACTCTTAGACTTGGATAAATTATATCTTTTCTAACATTCACTATTGTACCGAAACTTTGTTCTGAAATGTTTGAGCAACTTTGACGTTGGTCAACTTCCCGGTAATTGCAAACCATGTTATTTCACTGGTTTTATCACTTGCTTAAAGAGAATTTCCTTCCAATCTACCTATACACTTTCAGTTGGATTAATAAACGTTCACATGTTTTTCTTTAGGTTGATGATCACTAGTTAGTGATTGAATTTCTAGCTAGTGGCATTAACGTGTACTGAAATCGTTTCATTTAGACTAATTAATTGGAAAACTGATTTTTATAATTGTATATTTAACTTCTACTGCATCTTGTATATGGTGCTCGATACACTTTAGTCGTCTAGAAAAACTACTCAACTACAGAGTGTCCAGCTCCAACTGTCCGAAACTTTACGGTCAGCTAAAAACAAGCAAATAATATAATATAACAAGTGTTATATCTTGATCTGTTTTCTGTCTGTCCGTATGTATGTGGTTTTTACAAATACCTTAATATCTCAGAAACGGTTTAAGATGTAATCATAAAACTGGGCATTCATAGCATTAAAAAATAGTTCACATTTTACTTAAACAATTTGTTTTCCTACAACAATATGTTTCAAAATGACAACAGTTGAAATTTTCAATCTTAAATATCTATAAAACTAGAAATTAAAAAAAAATGTAAGTAACAAAATTTGTAGATTATATTAATGCAACGATATAACGGTTTTCATAATTGCGTCATAAATAACGGAGAAAACTCAAGTTTAGTGGTTGAACTACTATTTAGGTTTTTATTGCTATTTCATTAATATTACCACCTTCAGCACCAGTATAGCCCATCATTTTACCAATAAATTTGACTTTCTCCGTTATTTATGATTCAAATATTAAAAAACGAGAAAGGCCTATCGTTGGATTTGTCTTAAAATAGTCTAAAAATTGTGTTACTTTAAATTTGTTTGTAAAATGTATAGTTTTCTAGATATTTAACATTGAAAATTTTCAACTGCCGCCATTTTGAAACGGATTGTTGCAGGAAAATTATTTTTTAAATTAAAATTTACAATATTTCAATTAATGTCCTTACCCAGTTGTATGATTATATCTTAAACAGTTTCTAAGATATTAAGTTATTTGTAAAAAAATCACATACAGTCGGACAGTCAGAAAGCAGATCGAGATAGGATACATGTTATAATATTGTATTATTTGCTTGTTTTAGTGTACAAATAATCCCGTAAAACTTCGGTCAGTCGAAGCTATACTTCCTGAATATAAATACATAATTTTCGGCATTTGCCGTCCAATTTTCAAAAAAAGAATGTTTCTGTAATGAAACTGTAACAACATAACATGCGATTTAATCAACAAGAAATTCGAGACCCACAACAATCGTTCTGTAGCCTACCGCAATACATTGTTCAGTCTAAATTGAAAATATTATTTATATCGCATTCAATGAATACATTTGTGCAGATAAAGGAAGCAGTGGTAGCTCAGTTGACAAAACGGTGACGTCATACGATAGGGTTATACAAATGGAGTTTGCTACTTACGTGGGTTATTCCCTTCCCTTCTTCATTAATCTCATATGGCAGAGGATAAAACTATAAAACAATATGGATAAGTTTAATATTCCTTTTAAAAGTAGTAAGAATAGATCCATCTAAACATAATAGTATTACTATTTTTTTTAATCGTACTCTTCTCTTATCTCAAATATTTACTTCTGTTTACCTTTTTCTCTCCGTATTTATACAATTGTTACATATTAAAGCGTAACTTTTCAATAACAATATTGTTACAATTCCCTGAGAGACTTTAAAGTTACTGTCAAACCTGTTTGAATACTTAATACATCCTTCAACTAAATGTTCAAACTATAAGTCATCAACAATGCTCGAGTGAGTTTACCAGGTGAAGTGAAATTAATTATGACCAGGTTTAATGGAGTTACTATGTTCAGATTTTAGTCAAAGAAACAACGACATATATTCATCATACGATACATTTCATCAATACATTAAAATAAATAAATGTCTTCATATGCAATAATACCAGGTGTCTTAAAAGCCCCACCATCCCCCTTTAACTTTTGTGTTTGTTAAAACAAACAAATATCCTTTGGGGAACAATACTAACTTAGCCCAAATTATCTTTTGAAGCAATCAGAAATTTTGAGTGTCCCCTAAAAATGAGGGATTGTGGGAGCAACTCAAAATTTTTAAATGGGAAGTATGGTCATGAGATATATCATTTTAAAGGTCTATTTAAGACTAGGAAAATGACACAAAGAAAATAAAAATCGGACCACCCAAAACAAAATGGCGGCCCTAAACGTGTTGAAATAAATCGACTAAAGTTGCTAATAATATCTCGAAAAGGAAGAGTTTTTAGGAAACATTTTTTGTCTCCTGAAATTTTTATTTCAAAGTGCTTAACCTAAAATATTGCTTTCAAATCAGTTTCGTAAGACACATGGTATATTTATATATATTATTAAATGTATTGTAAACATTGTAATGCAATTTTGTCAAATTAATGTAGGCTATATTGACATTTACCAAAATTACATAATATTTACTTCATAGTATTTTTAAAGTAGTTATAATGTTCGAATTTTTGGTCCTTATTGTGTAGATTCACATGTTCTTACTTAATCAAAACCTTACTCTGCCTGTTCATGAATCCTTGTTCATATTCATCATTCAGTAAACTAATATGTCAAACTCCAGCTATCCAGTTTCGTTGTTTTCATGGTTCCAGATTGGAATTTTATAGGGGTAATTACCGCATTTTCATTTATTAAATTAATCTAAGTAATTGAAATGCTAATATTTTAATCTTCAAATTTTTCATTTAAGCAACATTTGTGCGGAGTTCCAATACTCCATTTGTGTGAGAAATTAAAAGAATTCGTACTCGTAGTGTAGGGATAGTGGCGCCAAATTTCCTCTCGCATGAGTGAATTTTCTTAGTCGTAATTTGAGTGCTTTATTCTTCATATGTATCACTAAAGAAGCGAGTGAATCAAATTTCAGGTCTCGAGCCGAAGATGAGCAATATAAAATATTTAAAACAACTTATTAAGTTTACCATATAACAGAAGTTATAATTAAGGTAAAAGCTTCTCCTTTATAAACATAAACCTAACCTGAAAATCAGAACTACAAATTATTTCCAAGTATGACATTAGCTGTTAATGGAAAGTCAACGAAAAATATCGTACTTGGAAGTTTATAGGTATTAAGGTTTGGAAGTTTATAGGTACAGTATTAAGGTAAACATCTAATTGCTGTACCAACATAGATCTGCACTCAGATGAGCTATATATTTAAAATGGGCAAATATTTTTAAAAGACAAATAGTAGGCTATATTTGAAATTATTTACAGGCCTAATTTTTTTCTTTTCAATTAAGTTTTGTAAATTTCAGTCTCCCGTTTAACTTGAGTCCATATCATTCAGATCTTTTATATACAATACACAGTTCATAGCTTTTACGTGATTTTACTTACCAGTTAAAATGATATCTTATGCACAGAAGCAAAGGAGATGCATCAGTTCGTTTAAAATTAATTAACAGGAAGAACCCAGTCAAGAAAAACTGTGTAAAGGCTGTATGAACAATGTGATTGAATTTTTGCACAGATCAAAATCTATTTACAAAATGTACAGAAATGTCAGAAGACCTTTCCTCCTTTTCCTTTTGTTTAACATAATACGAGTTATACTAATGAAGCAATGACAGTAGCTTAGTTCAACGACCTCTCACGGCAAACTTTCCTGTTGATGGTACCCCAGATTCTGAAACACGTAAAGCAAAGTTACAAATAAAGTTAAATGAGTCGGACAGAGGATATTTTTATCGTAAGTTTGGACAGTGTCTCTGTGTCTTCTTGTATGATGTCTAGTATATTGTGTGTCTTGGATTGCTTTGTTCATTTTTTTTTTTTTATTAAATTTAATGAGCTAAGTGTGTGTTTAATCAATGGTCAATATTTTTTACAAACATGTGTATTATGCCACTCAGCAGTTGAAAGTTCTTTCTCTCACTCCCACATTAATTCACTTCTCCTGGCAACACATAAATACTCTATCTCTATTTCAAAAGCAATTTTGTTACAAAACAATCTTTAATAACACAAACAATAAACAATCTACTAACAATCTTCTACATATATAACTTGAACTTGTATGTAAAATTAAGTGAAACTTTACACCACCAATGTATTTTTCGACTATTGGAGTAAACTCACTGCTTCCATTTGTATGAAAATGAGGGTTTTCATGTATTTTTCTTACCTTTCTTAAAACCCTCCCAGTGGCAGACTGCCTAAAGTGACGTTCTCTCAGGCGCAAGATGCAGCTATATCGACAATTAGCGAGAATTTGCATACATTTGAATTTTCGATTAATTAATTCACTTAGAATTATCCAATCGTAATAAAACCGGCACCGTTGGAAATAAAATGAATTAAACTTTTTGTATTTAAAACTTTTTTCGTAAAACGTATATTTACATACGTAATCATCGTTTCAAAATTGTAGAATGTCAAACAGCTGTTTTCAGTGTGACATCGCGATGTTTAGAACGTAAAACTTCATCATTTTCAACAGTCTGCAACTCCTCACAGTTGTCAATTGTCACAAAGATCATCACAGCATTGAATTCATTAGACTTTTATCTTTCAAGTGGTATTTTTAAATCATCTGTGACTACATTAGGTTATAAGATCTAGACTTTAGAATAAAGGCTTGTTATTGGTCTAAGATTGGGCCAATAAGGAAAAATTTTGTAAATCGATTTTTACTATCAGAAATTGATTTATTCATAAGATGTTTAATATACTGTTTTAAAGAGAAAATTCCAACGTTTATTCTAAGTTCAGTTCAAATAATTTAGGTGAAATTTAGTTGGCACAGACATAATGTAAATGAAGCGGTCTATAACCTAAAAACCATTTTACACTCTGATCTCAAAGCGTTCACTGTAAGTTTTATTCGTCTTGATATTTTAGTCTTGAATTGAAAGTGTTTATAGTTTATAAAATAGTGTTATATTGTGTATTAGTTATAAATAAATAAGTGTAGATTGTGTTTGAGTGAAATTAGGCTTATAACAGTGTTCTAATAAAACGGTAAGTGAAGAAATAAAATAGTGAGTACTCACGAGAAATTGGACGTGAGTACTCACATTCAATATAATATAAATAACATAGCCTAGAAATAAGGTTTTAGGTTAAATTGCCGCTTTGATATTTTGATTTTTCATTACAAAATGTAAAGTTATTTGAAACTGGGTAGAATGCTACATTTCACTATTGAATTTTTGGTATAAAAAAAACATCGTTTGAAGTAAAAAATGTTTAAGCCTAGTCACTTTGAACTTAGTCTGATTTGCAGGTAATGTAGTAAAAACATTCAAAGTGTTATTTTGAACTAAACAATTGTGAAATTGAAATATATTTTTACATATTTCTATTTAGAACTAAATTATAAAACTTTTGTGTATTTATAAAAAAATTACACAAATGTTTTACTATTTTTTATGTATGCATAAAGTTGTTTTTTCCCTTCCGTTACTAAACATATTTTTCTTTCTAAGCTAATAACTATTACAATTTCAAAAGAAACTTAGTGGCATATTTGAATTCTTTGAAGTTTCTTCTACAAAAAAGCTGCAGAACACTTTTGGATTGGGGTTCATTTACTATTTTTGGCGAATTTTTTAAAATATGCTTGCAAAACGCTAAAAACAGGCTTTTCAATTTTAGATTTAACCATGCCACTTGGAGGGTCTTAAATTAATTTACTAATTACAATTTTGTATTTCAAAAAGATAACAACTAAAGTAAATCTTTCAGTTTTCTCCACTTTAAAAAGGGGCTTTAAAATCTCTTATTTGGCCGCCATTTTAAATGGTTGAAAATATTAAACAAAGTTTAGACACAACACATGTTTAGATTTAAAGGTCTTTATGCCCCAGTAAACCTAAATTGCTGTTAAAAATTTTTAAGATACATGTTTTTTTTTTCTTCATTTCAACGAGCATTTCAACATACATTATATGTGTGCGAAATTCGATGGGTGACTTGTGCCCAATGTTTCATAAAATTTACAGTTCCGAGATTAAAATTGTTTAATGGTAGTAAATACAAATAAAAACTAAACTTTGTACGTTTAGGTATGCCTTATTATTTTCAAAATATTTACTTTAAGATATGCCTATCTTTAATAAAATTATGTAACTCTAGTTCTATGTTTAAGTTTAAGTTTTCTTCAAAAACAACACCACACCGTAAAATCTGGTTTTATGGCACTGGGGTCACAATAAATATTTACCTTAGATTTTTTAGTTCCCCAACAAAGGGTGTTTATTTAAAACCAAGATCCAAAACTGATTCGGTAGCTCGTTATAGTTATGCAAGTGTGGTTTATTAAAGGCTGTGCAATAATCCGTAGGATATGAGTTCTTACAATAAAGTTTTGGCCTGTAATTAGTAAATGAATTAATCTTTTATCAAATTCAGTATCGAACCCGTTCAAAATTGTTTCAAATCCGTTCAAAATTGTTTCAAATCTTCGAAATATTTCTAAAATCCTTTGTCTGAAACTATTTTAGATAACTGCAACCCTCAGCGCAAAGAGCGAATAAATTTGTTTAGTATTTATGCTATGGGAATAAATGAGATTAAATTCGAAATATACCGACGCTTTTAGGTCGAACCGAGATGTATTATTTTCACTTGCAATAGCATTTTCAATTTATAGGTTTTAGTAGTTAATTTGATGTATGGTTGCTAAACAGAAAGGTGATTTCAAATTTTATTTTGTAATAGTTGGAATACTTATTGATACATTGATTAAATTACAGATTCAAAGAAATGTTTCGGTAACTAATCAGTTTTATCATAATAAGAATCTTCGTTAGGCTATATGTATATTAGAACAGATTAAGTAGATATTTTGGCGCCGGGACTTTCTTAGCCTACTCAAATATTAAGACAATTTTTAGAGATATTACGGTATGCTTATCCCTCGGGAACATGTTGACAGGAATACAAGCATCACGAGGTAACAAGACCCTAAGGACTTGTTGATGTACTACTTAAACGTCACGCTCCCTGAGGACTCGCTGTGACTGCGACATTTACATTAGTCATTGCAAGTTTAAACTGAGTTAGTAGTTTCACGTTTATCTGATGAACAAATTCGTTGTTATTTAACTAAATAAGGTAAATATAGGCCATCCACGATTGTTTAAATACTAAAAATCTATATTATCCTACTACAGTATAACAGGCCCCGCTAACATATTCCTTTTTAATAAAGGTGTAGGATTGATTATAACCTAAAATCTGAAAGAGTTAATCATATTAAGGCATTTTAATTATAAATTTCAGTTCGTAATAAAAAGTTGTTAACCTATTTATTTATGGGCTTATGAGACAAAGTTTTATAGTTATAATCGCGACGAATTAGTTTATAGTTCGATTATTGTAGCTCGTGTATCACTGAGGATGGCGACTTTGTCGTTGAAACGCGTTTAAGTTAATAAACGTAATAGTTGTGAAATTCGGCGTTAAAGTTTTATTCTATCAAGTATATCTTCTTACAAGTCAAACTTAGTATTTACTTACTTCTACTCTAATAGCATAAATTTATTTAAAGAGAGGTAGTATACAGAAACGTATATATAAAATTTGTAATTTTGCGTGTTAAATATGTATGTATTTTTGTTCCAGTAATTCAGTACAAGTAATTACTGTTATAACTTTTTTGTTATCTCTAAACAGATTTAAAAAATAAACAAAAGAGAAATGTTTAATTAACAGGAAACAGCTTTTATTAAATTACTTGTGTAGTATGTATAGTTCAAATTTGTAAGACAGTTTATCTAGTTTTGTTAACGGTGTTTGAAACACTCTCTATAAATTTAAATCTATTACAGAAGAGAACGTACTATTATTGGAGAAACGGACAAAGTTAGGATGTAAATATCCTTCCTTCGGACCTTTCTGGAAGGGGGAGTGGCCTACGCATTCAAAGATTTTAAATGGTACATGATGTCATTTTATATCACGAGAAAGTTGGTGAAAATATGAATTTGTTTGATGTCTGAATTCAAAATGTATCACATCTCCCACTTCCTCTGCATTTTTCTATGAAGTACATTTTAGTTGACAGGAACGACTATTTTATTACTGATCATTCAATAAGTACATGATGGGATGGGACAAAACAGAAAGTGTAAAACATAAATAACAAAAGCAAATAATTTTAGATAAGTTAAAAACACATGATTTTCAGTGTATGTTGTAGGTTAAAAATGAAACATATTAAAAAAAAAATTACAATGTTTCACACTAAATTGATAAATTGAACTTTTTACATAGAATTTACTCAATAGGTAATCATATGACTGTTCTTAAATAATTGTATAGGGCAGCTACCAGCAAAAGCAATTACAAACATATGTCGATAAAAATTACGATTCTAATACTGTCAATAGTTTTAGTTTTAATTTGCTCAAGCCAGAAAAACTTTCTGAAAATCTAATATTTATTTCAATGACGGAAACAAAAAGACTGTAAATTAAAATAAAATACTTATGTGAATATATTTTGAAAGTTAAAGTGCTTTGGACGCAGAAACTAATAATTTTAGTTTCATCGACAATATCAGTCGAGTTATACCAAACATCATCCTGTTTACTTCCGATGTTTAAAATGGCAGCTGTTTTCAAAATATAAAACTTTATTTTGTGCATTGCAATAACAATAACATTTAATGTGTTCAACTAACTTCAGCCATGAGAATATCTGGTCCAGTTATTTTAAGTTACTTTGACAATTTCCACGGCTACTGTATGTGTTTGGTTTTAATGGAAATTAGTATGTTATGAATGAGTAAATTTTGTTGAGTTTAGAATAATCCATACTTTACTATGTGTGTGTTAACAATCTGCAGGATAGTGCAGGAGGAATCTGCCATACAGGTCTAGTTTTTTTAATCAAATTAATAAAAAGGTCATAAAAGTGCCTTGAAACGCTTACTTTAGAAACAATTCAACATTTTGTACTTTTTAACTAATTTCTTGTGTTAAATTAAATAAGTTAACACCAAGGCGAGAACACAAAATATTCAACACCTTGCAAGGTGGCATATTTTGATAATGAGATTAGTTTATGGAACTCAACAAAATTGTATGACCACAAGATATGTACAAAGTTTTGTTAACTTATTTTCAATAACAAAAATAATAAAGTGGGTTAAATGATTTTATGAACTCTCTGTATACACTGTGTGTAAAAATAGTCTGCCCCCCCCCCTTTAATTTTTTGCTTTTTAAAACGAACAAATATCTTTTGTGGGACGATACTAACTTAATCCAAAGTATGTTTTGACGTTGTCGGGGGATTTCTGGGGCAACTCAAAATTTTTAAATGGGAAGTATGGTCATGTGATACCTCATTTTAAAGGTCTATTTAAGACTAGGAAAATGACATAAAGAAAATAAAAATCGGACCACCCAAAACAAAATGGCCGCCCTAAACGTATTGAAATAAATCGACATAAAACATCGTATTGCTTGACTTAAAACAAATAAAATTGCTTCCAAATCGATTTCGTAAATTTTAGTTTTTACAAAATTTTCTAAGAGGGAGGAGTAAAATTAAATTTACAAAATCGATTTGGAAGCAATTTTTTAGGTCAAGCACTTTTAAATAAACATTTTTGTCTCTTGAAATGTTTTCTAAAAACTTGTCCTTTTCAAGATACTAGCAACTTTATGTCGATTTATTTCAACACGTGTTTAGGGCTGCCATTTTCTTTTGGGTGGTCCGATTTTTTTGTCTTTATGTCATTTTCCTAGTCTTAAATAGACCTTTAAAATGAGGTATCACATGACCATACTTCCTATTTAAAAATTTTGAGTTGCCCCTAAAATCCCCCATTTTTGGGGGACACTCAAAATTTCCGATAACGTAAAAAGATACTTTGGATTAAGTTAGTATCGTTCCCCAAAAGATATTTGTTTGTTCTAACAAGCAAAAATATGAAAGGGGGCGGACATTTTTTACACACAGGATTATATATAGTCTACTCTAATTGTATTGGGCATAGAACATTGATATTTATCAAAATCTAGGCATGAAATGTGTTGACGACTACAATACTTCTTTTGAATATAATTTCGAATACGAGAATGATAACTGTCTGAAGTGTTTAAAAGTTGTTAATATTTCGGTGTAGGCCTACATTTCTGTTATACGTTTCCACTGTACATTTCTGCTGTACATTTCTGTTGTACATTCCTGTTGTTAATTTGTGTTGTATTGCTGATGTCATAGGCCTCGGCTACGATACAAGCGACGAGCGATAAGAGACTAGCGACTCGAACGAAAAATCAAATTTTCTATCAGCATTGGGTTATATGTAAATAGCGCTAAGGGGGCTACGGTGAGAGCGACAAGCGATAAGCGACCACAAAATTTGACGCTCTCCGACGCAGATGTCGCCGGGGCTTGACAGAAAACTTTACACTGCCTTTTTTTATACATGATTGTTAACTTTGCCACTCCTCAACCCAAAATTAATAATACAATATTTGAAAGTTCTAGTTAATTGAACATTAATACAGAACAACATGATTTATAACCATGTCGAATTTCATTGTGGTACCATAACCACTTCCGGAGAAAATCTAATAAGATAGACAGACAGACGGACAAACGAATGGTACTAAAATGGTTACGTATTGCTTTTAAGGTAGGCTACCGAACCTTAAACTTGTATGAATAGAAATTTAAAGTGTTTGATATTTCTGTTTTACACTAACAGATGATTTCATACATTTACTAATAGCCTTACCCTTGGACCTATTGTGCGAGATTGGGGATGGGCACTCGTCGTCGGCCTTTGTTGGTGGGTCATTGCTGATTGTGCCAATGTCATTATGCAAACTTTTTAATTGAAAGAAAAACTTAAAACAAAATATTTCACTAGCTATGTTTTGATCGCCTGATTATTGTGATACCAAGTATGAAGGAAATCGGTTAATTTTGGGGAAGGCAAAGTAAATAATTAAATCGTATGTATCTGTTTTCAAATAATTTCTTATCATCATGAATACGGAAATAAATTTACATTTATTAATGATTGATGAGTTCTATAAAAAATTCTTAGTTACTACTGTACACAATAATCATCACCATAAAGTGGCCAGACAGTTTTTTTTTTTTTTTATTAAATGCAGTATTAAAATATAGACATAAAGTAATACTATTAAATAACTGCGATATCTATATACATTGAGCATCAAATAAAATTAAATCCATCTTAATATTACATACACAAAAATCAACAAAAGAAATATACAAAGACATCAAAGTAAATTTTCCACAAAGTTTAGGCACTTATTATTTGGGCCTAAAATAGGAAAATCAAACGGGGTTTGTGCATTTTTATCATAGTGTTCAACCCCACAATCAGCCTAAGTTTACATGTTATTATTAAGGAAACAATATTTTGTATTATATTACATCGACTTTTATTTACTTGCTACGAAAGCATTTTAATAAGCATTAAGTTTCGCTACGTCTCTGATAAAAAATTAAAGCATCACACACGATTCATGTACAAACAAATTGTACTATATTATTAAAACTTTCCTAAATAAAATATATACTATCTAAAAAATTTTCAAAACCTCCTTGCAGTTATTTTTACAGTTTTATTTACAAAGGGATGGCCAACTCGTCATCAGATCCATCGTGTATTTAACTTTAATTTTATTTGATGCTCAATGTATTTAGCACATTTTTTTTATAGAAGCACATTTTACACCGGAAGTAATCATTTTTTGAGATTTTTCGTACTTTAATTAATATTGGAAATTTTATCTAAACTAAAATTAAACATAGGAGATTATTCTGTCCATTTTGTTTTTTTACATGACCTTATAGCCCATCTGGTTCCCACAAAAACTTAAAATGCCATAAAAGTACCCGGTTCAAATTCACGTGGGGGATTTTACCTTGGGATCTGCTTCAGCTCCGAGGCCAAGCTCAGTCCATAACCCAAAGCTGCAAGAAAAAGTGCAAACTAGCCAGGGGAGTTTTCAGCTGCGAGTGGAACGATGCCGGAGCTGTAGGCTGAGGTGCAAACAAATTCTAGTAATATATTTCGTACACGCAGGCAGCTTTTCAGCACCTTCGAGAGTAGACCAATATCCCAAATAGTTGGTTGAGATCCTGAAACATTAAAACTTAATTTTGGAAATTCGCTCAACTCACGTGAGCGGTTCTGCTACGTGATCTAGTTATTTAAATCATTAAGTTGGGTGACGAGTTATTCCAACACACCCTGTATTCAACAGCTTTATATAATTCGCCTACCAATATAACTATACACTACAAAGCATTAATCTCCGGGTTTTAATCCGTCAAGTGGAACGATATCACCGCTAATCTCAGCAAAATGTAATATCACACGGTTAATTGCCGCAACTTTGACATTAACATGCCACGGTTTCCTTGATTGCTTAATAAATCATCCCCACAGTGGCACAGATAACCTTTTTTGGCGTTACATTAATATTGTCGACGTCAAATGATATCCCTCAGAGATCCTTATAGGGTACCTTCACTCTCTACTGGCACAATTTATGTTAAATTAACGCAGTAGGCTAATTGAGACCTACAAATAATTCTCTTTAACATATATTTTGAACTAATAAGTAAAATTACGTGAAAACAGTGCAATCAGTATCTATTAATAGGGACTCCAACACTGCTCGCTTCGCTCACCAACACCCGCTTCGACTCACAGCGAAGCCAATGCAAACATATTATTGTATACTCTGACATTTTCACAGAAATTAAAATTGGTTAGAACAAGGGCACTAGGATCTAAGTAGGGTTGTAGTGGTGACCTATGCATAATGTAAGACAGAGATCGACATAGACACGCACCAACCCCCAATAATTAGAATTACGGCATGCATTGTAATTTTACCATTAATATTTAAATAATCAATTCGCCAACTAAAGGAAACAATATAATTTTATGAAACACAAGATGTTTGACATATTATAATGTTTGATGTATAATACAGAAAGCCTTTTCGTTGATTTGTTTTTGTGTTTGCTTTTACCTAATCTAAAAAAAAACTGTTAATTGTGAAGAATTCATTCTACCTCATCTAAATTCGTCAAGTTGGTTGCTATAGTAATAAATGTAAATACTTTCAATAAACGTGTTTTGGTTCAGTACAAGGCTTTGTCATAACAGAATCCGTTCCGGAGATTGCAATACGTATTTTCTTCCTTTAGGGTCTTAACCGTCATAACAGGCATGACCAAACAGAAAACGTCCTCAAGCGGTGCAGTTTTGTCAGTTTTATAAGATGGCGTCGAAGAGAGAACGTTGTAAGTTAATGCTATTGGAGAATATGGAAGTTAAGTTCAGCCTTCTTGGCGAAAGATTGTGGGAGCATGACATAAACATACGTTTCATACGTTATTTCGAAAATTGTTATCCCACAAGGAAACTTTTTTTTTTTAATGAGAATGTCAAAAAGTACATTTTGTTTATTTCATAGTAAAGTGCATGGAAGAACTGGGTAAGCAAAACTAAACTACAGTAATCCAATTTCTACAGAGGAAAGGCTTGTGGTTATTTTAAGGTAAAAACATTTTTATCTGTTCCAAATTTAGATTTTTGCTACATGACCAATCAACCTTTATATATAAATATTTTTCTGTATAATAACAACATTCTAACACATATAGTATAAATACTGGGTGTCCCATAAAGGTCCCCTCCTCTCTTTAATTTTTGAACGACTGTAAATTTTCAAACAATCTTTGGTAAATGTTACTAACATTATAATATATAAAGTACTTTTTATGTGGTTTAGGGTTTCAACCCTCACCCCTAAATAGAAGTTACAGGGGGTAGTTTTTTATTTTCAAATAGCAACCCCTAGCAAGTTGCATATCATTTTAAAGAGGGTAAAAAAGAAAATAAATTAGATTGTTGAACTATCCCCCACTAAAAATAACAGTGTACGACTTAAGCTAAAGACACTGAAAGTGTTTCCTGACAACGGTCGCTCTAGAGCTTACTTGTTAAATTTTAGAGTTTGTTGTTATTTTTAGTGGGGGGTAGTTCAAAAATCTAATTACGGTGATACATTTTTTACCATAACTTCAGTTTAAGAAATCATAGAGAGGTCTAGTTTGCGGTATTCATTTTCTTTTTCTACCCTCTTTAAAATGATATGCAACTTGCTAGGGGTTGCTATTTGAAAATAAAAAACTACCCTATTTATTGGTGAAGGTTGAAACCCTAAACCACATAAAAAATTACTTTGACTTATGTTAGTAACATTTACCAAAGATCGTTTGAAAATTTACAGTCTTTCAAAAATTAAAGAGGAGGGACCTTTATGGGATACCCGGTATAAGTAAATACATATATATAAATATATATCTAAGTATTTAGGTGGGCTATCTTTGCACGATTTGTATCAATAACAATTAATTACGATATTAAATTCTGTTAATTGGATATTTGGGCTAAAAACTTCAGCAATATTTGAAAATGGCAATTTATAAACAAAAATTAAAATGTCAGAAGTATTTGCTTATTTTTAATTATTAAAATTTGTTTAAATGGATGTATTAATCAAACATTTAGAAAATTCTGTCACAAATATTACAAATTTAAATTAATAATGATATTGAACTTCACTTTTAAAGTTTTTTTTTTGTAAGTCTAAGAACGACACTTCCACAACACATTTGCTTTCCCCAGTAGTTCACTGTGTTCGTACGGTGTATGTCAAGATGTTGAATAAGTGGAGGATACTGATGTTCCAGTGTTAGCTAAAACTTCATTGTAAAGCAATTGTTGGTACTTAATTTTCAAAAACATCAATTTCTCTCTTGGTATAGATTCAACATCTTTTAATAAACTCTTTAAAATAGTAGGTCTTCATCCACTCATATATTTTTCTAAGAATTTAATTTGTTTGTTCAAAATTTTTAAAATCCTTACTTAGTGTTTGTTTATGACCCCTTTAAATTTTCTTATTTTATCTTAATTAGATTTTGCTCTACATTGATTCTAAGTCAGTAAGTGAGGACAAAGTTTCTTATATATAGTTATATCAATCAACCTCAAGTTGGCGGAAAAATACTAAAAATTACAATTAATTTAAAGGAAGAGTTAGTCTTTTAAATAGTTTAAAAGTCAGTCTATTTAAAATTAGAAATATTTATAATTTAAAATATATAAATCAGCTAATTGGAGATGAACAGCTATTGGTAAAATAATCACCTATTTACTATTATTTATTGAACAAATTTGTAGGTTAGATTTTTTGTGTTTAGGAGTTGAGTAGGTTGAGTATTTTATCAAAGAACCTTGAAGCAATCTTTAATAAAAATTTACATATATGTTTAATAGTGTAAGGGACCCTAGTCATGCTGGTTTTTATATCCTTCATTGCAACTGCTGCTTTAATATAAATTGGACTTATTTGATTTTTTTAAAAGCTCTAGCTTCTTGGGCAGAAGATAAATCAGTAGTTAAATAAATAAATTTGTATGAAGTCACACCATAGAAATTCAGATTTATTTTAATGTCAATATATTTTAAACGCCGGTTTCAGATTATCGGCGAAAAACTCACATTATGGTATCATTATACTATCTTTACCTCATCAACTGTGTGTGAACAGGACTAATGATGTGAATGAAGTAGAATAAAACAAAGACAAAATGACGAGAATAGCCAAATTCAAACCAACAAGCCCACAACTAGTAGTCTGTGCAAAAACGTCTCTGTACTGATTTCCTAACAGGAAATGAAGAAATGAACAAATTAATGTTAAAGTTCACTAGAGAGAACTCGTTTACCAAAGTAAATATGCAAACATATTATTACACACTCTGATATGTTTACGGTAATTACTGGTTGATTCTCTATTAAAAACAATCCTGTCATAAAAAGTCTAGATATACTGCGCATGCGTCAGAATCTAGTTCGCCACCAACCTAACAAATCAAAGTGCCTCTGCCCTGATCAATCGCAATTTCCATGAACACATCAGAGTATACTATAATGTTTTTTGAATTTGCCGTGGAAGTTGGTGAACGAAGAGAGCAGGGGCGGCTAGTAGGATAATTTAATTAAATAAAAAACATTCCTCTTTTTTAATAACCTGCTAAAAACTATTTATTTTATTAAAATTATACAAAGCAAATAAACAGTACAATAATGTATCATTTTAATTGACCGAGCGAAGCGAGTTCTCCGTTTTAGCTCGACCGTTCGGCATTTCGTCTGTGTGTCTGTCTGTCTGTCTATCTCTCTATCTGTCTGTCTGTTTGTCTGTCTCACGATTACGGCTAAAAGCCTTGACCGATTGTGATGATTTTTTGCATGAATGTTCCTTATTCCTAGGCCGAGCGATGTATATACAGTGGAACCTCAATAAATCGAATCCCACGGGAACGGGAAAATTTCGAATTATAGAGTATTTCGAATAGTAAATTATCGATTTATTGAGGTTCATCCTCCTCAATTTTCGATTTATAGAGGTTCAATTCAGTGCAAGCAATAAATATCAGAAGAATGTATTGCCTTCTAAAATACGGTGTTTTGTACATTGTGCATTAATATTAATTTCAGTACTATATTGTAATGGTTAATAAAGCAACTATAAAATTTAATGTGTACTTTAAAATGGAAGAAGTAGTCAGTTTTAATTTCAAAGTGCTTCTTTATTGAACCTCTCTACTGCTGGCCCAAGACTGAGATAGATCGCAACAGGAGCTCAAGTTGGACAGGATAAAGGATTGGTATTTCCTGTTGAAATACGATGCAGTAAAATACAGTATCGATGTTTTTAATCATAACAAATTTCATACAACTTCGATTAATAGAGGGTTTGTTGCCCTTACTTCGACTAGTAGAGGTACTTTATCGACGGAAAATACCGTAAAACTTCGATTAATCGAGGTGTTTCTCGTGAACTATTCGATTTGTAGAGGTAAAATTAACATTGCAAAAGATAGGAAAGTTCAAGGGGAATAAAAAAAATCGATTTATCAAGGATTTCGAATTATTATTGACGTTCGATTTATTGAGGTTCCACTGTATACGGTTTTTCCATTTTTCATTTTTAACCCCTTAAATAAAATAAAAATGGCTGTCGCAACATTTCTCTCAGTGTACGCTTTTTTATCAAAGCCAGTTTGTGGCTTAACCGTAAGTCGAATTTTAAAAATAATAACATTTTGCGAGTAGCAAATTTGATTTTAAACAAAATTGTATTCTTGATTTTTTCCGTATCTCTAACGGTAAGCTCACAAAAAGGCCACAAACTTCAAATTGGTTAAAAATCGTTAAAGTTTCTGCAGTTTGACCATGTTTTTATACGTTTATTCTAAACCAATTCAAAAGCTGTCCATAATATTTGTGTATATAAAGGTTCAAAGAATTCATATATGCCAGTAAAAAAATTATTGAAGTAAAATTAACAAAGTTATTAGCTCAAGAAACAAGCATGTTCAGTATCGAAAGGAAAAGTTCAACTTCAGGCCTACATAAAAAGTAGTAAAACTTTTTTGTAATTTTTTCATAAATGTAAAAAGGTTTCGTAATTTAGTTCTAAATAGAACTGTATAAAAATATTTATCAATTTCAAATTTCTTATTTTGAAAACACCAGTTTTTATGTTCCTACTACAAGACTACCAACAAAACTAGGCCTATTTTGAATAGTAATTTAGAAAATACTATATCCTTTGCCCAAAAATGACGTATATTATTCTAAGAAAGTGTAGCAAATAAATCAAAGAATGAACTGTATACTTGTAAATTATTATTGCTAAAAGTATTTGACTTAGCTTTACTTGAATTACAAAATGAGATGAAACAAATGAAACCTCGCGGCGATAAATTACATACAACAAATTACCGTTCGACAGCGTGGGAAGTGTTGGTACGCGGGTTGAGATCACTATCACGACGCTTTAACATCGTTTGTTTTCATTATTTCTAATATTGGAATATGATATGGACCTGTAAATACATTGTTAATCTTTAGTTATTTATGTATGTAAATATTTCATTCTATGTTTATCGCAATAACGCGATATTTTTAGCTGCCTTATGCATTATTAACCTAAATAAAACACAATGCCCCCTAAAAGAAAATCTTTAGCAGTTAAAGCTCAAGAAAAAAAACGAAAACTAGAAACCCCGGAACGCGGGAATTGCAAAATAATTATTTACTGGCTAAACCTTCTGCTTACTTCCTTACTGGCACACTATTTTTAACCTAAGCTCAAAACCACATTTTGTTATTTCAACGAGCGAGGTCTACTGTTCACAGAACTACTAGTAAAGTTTATTTCAGTCCAAATTGAACATTTTAGACGACCTATGCGTTGCATAACCTTTTTTTATCTATTTTGTTTTATACCAGTGAGCATACCAATACAGAGGGAGCAGCGTGTAGCGGAGGTCAATCAATAAATTAGGTTCTAACCTACGAGGGTCCAACTGTAGCGGAATAAGATAACACCTTTAGCCTCTCTGCACCCTTTTTACATAACCAAAGACTGAAAAGATTCAACCCTAGATGAAACAACTAGACGTCGTACACATTATAGTCATATAGCATGTCAATGTGCCAACACCATTATGTTAAACAATCTATTAACAATGTTTTGCAAATACTTTATAAACACTATATATATATAATAATGCACATCCACTTATAAACGCTGCCTATATAGGACTCGCTCTTGTCGTGAATGCAATATGAAAAAGATGTCAAAGATAGTAAAGTGGCGGTAATAACACAGTTGATTGCTTTGCAGCAGAGCGAGATGTGAAACGCTCAACTTTTACCTTCGTCTAGTAGACAAATTACAAATCCAATCAAATCGAAAAGGCTCACAATAAAATTTTTGTTGGGATCTTACTTACAGTAGTTTCAGAAACGAAAAGCAGACGAAACTATACACAAACAAGATTACTTTTGTTACGGCCTTTAAGTAGCTCTGGGTAATCAAATATAAAGCTGTTCTCAAACTTAAACATCAACCTCTTATACCTAAATAAAAGATGAAGAAAAATCTGAGGGTATATACAATCCAATTTGTATGTGTGTTCGCTATGGAAGCCCAAACTGTTTGTCGGATTGGTATACCAAATTTGGCACAGCGATTAATTAGCACAAGAGGTTTAAATAATTACTTTTTTTTACACTTACACACTTCCTCAGCAAGGGATATTTAATTAAATTACAAGTGAAAAAACATAGACCAAGACCGGGAGTTGAACCCGGGACCTTTCGTTTCCGTCGTAATGCTCTGCCAACTGAGTTACCCTGATCGTTCCAAATATTGGTGGATGTTATCTCACTTGTACGGTTTTACTGCAAGTATTGAATTAACAGATTGAATACCTCGTGTATACGACATTGAAAACAATCTCAATTCTCATTTCGCAGCTTACAATGGTGTTATTATTACTATTTTATTTATTTTGAATTTAAATAATTAACCTCACAAAATATTTCGATTACTTACATCGATAGGTTTTAAATTGGATAACTGCCCTAAAACATTAAATCTTTCATTTCAATGAGAATAAAGAACTAAAATAGTGCACAATTACAAAATTATGATAATTTAAAAAGTTATAACTTCACATATTGATTAGTTGCCCTAAATTATTAAATATTAATGATTTTAGTTCCCTTGAAGCTAAAGAGCTGACATTTGGTAAATGTATTTCATAAATGTTACATAGAAATGTTTACCCATTGTATTTTGATTACTTCCAAAGGATAAAATTGAGTAACTACCCCTAAGGAGCCATTATTTTAGGTAGAATGTACGCTGGAATGTGAAACTTTTAACATACCTAGGACGGAAGAGGGTTCGGTTGCACTTCGAAACATGATTTTTAGTTGTTGCTTTTGTTTGCAAATTACGAGTGACTAAGTGGTAGAAAACTTGATTTTTGTCTTTACCGACGAACAGCTGATCGTGTACGAAACATTGATTGATGGGCAAACATTTAAAGATTTGAACGAAACTAACTACTCGGTAGAGGTTATTTTAGACTAAAACACTTTGATCTGGTGTAAGGCTAAACATTTATTTCATTCCCTTATTCTTATCTCTGGTCAAAGCCGCTGCTACCTGCTTGTAACAATATATAGCAAGAAATAATTACAAACATAAATAACGGTCTTATAATAATGTATTATTTTGTGATTATTACAGTCTGTGCAGCTTTGTCTTTTTAAATCAATTTATTTACTGGCAATAATGTAACTTTGTCAACTGACATATGTATTGGATCAAACATTGCAACAAATTATGAAGATTCTAAATAATTAAAAGAAAAACAATATCGAAGTCTAGCCCTGAGTGACTATTATAGTTCCAGGTATAACAGCTTAATCTTGTTTAAGTCTAACTCCACTCCAAGGGTCGTTCTACTTGGACAATTTCTTGTCAAGGGCTCTTAACTGCACGTGGACAGTCCCTAATGTTATTAAAGCACCCTTCTGTTATATACATCACTTGAAATACCCTGTATACTTCCGATATTATTTGAATGTTTGTCCTTCAGTCCTCGTAGAATAAAAGTGACAAATAAATATCATAAAGTAAGGTTATATAGTTGCTATTTACACTACCCGAACGGTATATGAGATTAGTTTAGACTCACATGAAGGATTTAAAGATTTTTCAAATAATAGTATCCCAAAAGGCGTATTTTTGGTTTTTGAATCCATAGGTCGAGTCTTTTATCAAATCGCTTTTATTACACAGGGTGGCTGCTGATAAGTAAGTGTTACAAATTTGTATGTAATAAACTACTTTTGGTACCAGTAACAATATAGTGCATATGGTCAACTGGGGCAACTTAAGCCCATTTTTTGTTTTGTGTTTCTTCACATAAATTGCCTTATATTCCTCATATATATGTATGTATATATATATAATCCAAATACCACTCACTGACTCATCACGAAATCTCAAAAACCATCTAACGGATCGGAATGAAATTTGGTATGTAGCTTCCTCTAGGTTCCTCTAGGGCCGTAGGTGCTCGATAAGAAAGGTTTTCAAAAAATACGAAATTTGAGGGGGATCGGGGGGTCAAAGTTACTAAAATCCCCATAAGAAATACATAGTGAAATATATTTCTTGATATTTTTTTTTTAATATACATTTAACTTTGATTTGTCTATCCGTGCAAAGCCGGATCGGGCAGCTAATATATATATATAATTAACTTCCATGAACTAGTTTTTTTTTAACTCTTCTGATTTCAAAGTATATATTAACTGGTTTTTAAAACTCAGAACTTATTTATTTTTAAGACTTTTTGAAAATTTGGGACAATCTTGCCTTTAATATTGGGGTAACATTGTCCCAAATGTAAAATGTCATAAAAACTAAATAAAAATATGATTTCTGACAATTTTACCCCAATTATAAAATTATGGGTTTATGCAGGTAGGTACTGTACAATTAGTACTAAACATTCTGCAAAAGTAATAAACATGTATTTTGAAAATGCCACGCTTAACGTTTTCACAAGAACCAAGTCGATAGGTCTATTTGGTAACTAACAGTAGATCAATCTTTTTCTAAGATGTGGGCCAAAGTTGCCCGAGTTGACGTATTCATTTATTTTTACTACATGTTCTTGAATTAAGGGTCGGCTCTAGTAAAACAGAAAGCAACCTGCGACTCCAGCGTAGCGGCGGTAGGTTACGCGGACATTGCTCATCCTAAATCCATTTAAAACCCGAAATTGTTCAAATAGCGTTTTCAAAAAAATACCAAACTCTTGGGGACAAAATTCTTCATCCGAATGGCTTGATAATTTTTCGCTATAATTAATAGTTACATCGTAAAAAAATATTTAAAGTCACCTTATAGCGGCGGTAGGTTACACGGACATTGCTCAGCCTAAATCCATTTAAAACCCGCAATTGTTCAAATAGCGTTTTCAAAAAAATACCAAACTCTTGGGGACGAAATTCTTCATGCAAATGGCTTAGTACTTTTTCGCTATAACTAATAGTGACAACATAAAAAATTATTAAAAATTAATTTTTTAAATTGTTAATAAATATTAAACAAAACGTTTTTCTTAATTTTGGAAAAGCCATTTGCATGCGTATTGGCCATAGCTTTAAAATGACATATCGTTCATAATTATCCCATCAAAAATAAAGGAAAAATATGGATTTTAATTTAACATTGGTCTTATGGAGTGACAACCAACATGGCCGACAGCTAGAGCCGACCCTTAATAAAAATATATAAACACGTTTTTTTAGTCGGTACTTGAACAGGTAAAATTGAAATTTATTGAGTATGCGCGCATGTTTTGTTATGCCAAACGGCATATTCAGAATCTGCATAACATTTCCAACGTGAATAATCGAGGTATATATTAATGTTCAATATTAAAAATAATCGGTGAAAGTTGAAATTTCTAGATTGTACAAAAAATAAGAAAATAACATGGTTTATGTCTCTCCTATGGTATAATTTAGGAAGTGTGAAATGTCATTGGAAACTTCCCTAATAAATTACCTTTCAAATAATGTAGTTAAA